>JAJJWX010005150.1:600000-803037 GCA_023529315.1 Papaver bracteatum
AATAAGCAACTCTATGGTATGGGATTATTTTTCTTTCCCCTTTATTTTATTTTCTCAAAAATTTCTTCTTATAGAGTTTATGATTTAGCAGACGTCTATGGTCTTACTGATGAAGCTATTCTTCTTCATACATTTCCCAATCCCATGAATGATGATACCCTTCTTAAACATCTAAACACTTCTCTAAATAGTTTTTCAAATGATAAAATTTGAATCTCTTCCCATAAATGAACTTAGATCCAAACTTTGCCTTTTAGAAATTGAACATAGATCTATCTTGGATATGGCTAATAAATTTAGACAATGCTTTCACAACTCTAAAGAAGAAATCCGTAAGTTAAAAGGCAAATATAGTGATCTGATAGATGAAAAAGACTGTATTTCTCTCCAAGGTGCTCAGACATTAGCGAAATTTCAAGAAACTCTTCTTGAGATTCAAACTGAAAGAGATGACCTCAAACATATAAATGTCGTACCCTGCAAAAGAGAGAATCAAAATCGCTCCCGCCTTCTCATAAATGATGATGATGAATTTGCTTGGGCTGCGAAATTTTTAGATAACGCCAAGAATAATTTATGTGTAGATGTTAGTCTTCAAGTTGAGAAAACGGCTTTGATTAGAGATATGATTTCTAACAGAGAAGGTTGTTAACTGTTCTTCCTTATTTAACTATTTATGTTTCACAAATTTCTATCAAATTGTTGATTTATTGTTGTATTTTCGCAGAAGCTGAAGAGATATATCGCAGCAGTTTTGAAGAACTTGAGAATGAAAAGGCGAAGCTCGCAAAGGATCTTTCTTCTCGCAATGAGAAATGTTCAAGATTGAAGTCTCAACTGAAGATCACTATTGCAAATTTTGGGAATGACGCAATTTCTTATCGTAATGATACTATCAAGGCGATCTGTGATGACAACAATATTCCTCACTCCAAATACCCTTGTCTTTTAGACAACATCTCGGAGAATGTGCCTAACTTGGTCATCTCTGATAGTGAAATTGATGAAGGAGAAGAATCTGAAGAAGGTGGAAATGATGAATCTGATGAAGATAAGGAAAAAATATCTAGTAAAGAATCTGATGGAGATAATGATGAATCAAGCTCGAAATAGATTTTTCTTCCTTGCTTGCTCCCTTGTAAAACTTGTACATTCATTCTTTGATCTTTTACTCTTGTAATCTATCACTGTGAATTTCTCCAATCTTTAATATAAGTTCTTTTTTATTTCACCCTGCACGTGTTAGAAAAATTTTCCCTCTTGCAATATGACTATCCAAAATACAATTAACTTTTTATGCGTAAATCTATCATGTGAAAACAAATAACATTTAACTTATTCTATGCATTCCCATACTTGCCTCTGTTATTTGTATTCAGATGAGTGATTGAGCAAGCTTCCTCTATTTAATAAAATAGTTTGCGACAAAATCGCAGTTATCTCTGCATAATCTCGCAATCATAAATTGTTAGAAATCACAATTTTCTCTGTATAATCTCGCAATTATAAATTGTAAAATTGCATTCTTTATTATATTATGATGTGGTCTTATTTTGCCTTCCTAAATAAAGGTCTTATTTTGCCATCTTTTTTCTTTTGAGACAAAATCGCAGGACGTCTCTACACTTTCATGTAGAAACCCATTGATCTTGCCTTAAAATTTTGTTATTTTGTATTTTTGCTGCGACAATATGACAGGCCTAAATTTTATTACAAAACTAACCCCCCATGACATTGTCGTCTTGCGACGAAATCGCAGGATGTCTTTACACTTGCATGCAATGACCCATTGATCCCGTCTTATCTTCTCTTTTGTATTATTGCCTCTTCAGGAATGTTGCACAAATATGACAAGTCTTAATACTCCCGTGAGTAAAAAGTCTCATGACATTTGCATCTTAAGACACTTATCATCTCCCTAATGGAGGGTGCCGCCCTTATCTTCCCCCTAGTTTCCCTTTCAAGGAGACGTACATTGGCCATACAAGAATAGCTCCTCCCATACAGTCTTAACAACAACCAGTTGTGTTCGCAGCTTCTTATCCCTTTTGCCTATATGGCTTATGGTTACGAGACTTCACCCTAAGTGGGGTTTTCGTCGGGCTGAATGCATCATAGCCAAGACTTACCAAGAATGGCCAGGGTAGTTTCATATGCCACGGGCACTCTTGGCTCAACCGTGTACCTCAGAGCCTTGGTCATACTCTGCACCCCATAGGAGAGCTCTTATTACCTAAGTCTCCCAACTCAAGTTATATGCTCAAGTTGAGAATCCAAGGTGTCTCTCCTGGATAGGCTTTCATTGACCTCAAATATCCATGACTCAGGTTCCAGCAGCGGTGTAACCTTATCGCTGATCCATGCAACAGATACGCCTTTCTATGATTTACTTTAGGTCTTACATTTGCCTCTTGCGAAATTTTATTCGCGAACTAGGGTGTACGCCATAAAGGTTCGTCCCATTCTGGATCTTAAATGATCATTTCTTGCGAAATTTACGCATATTTGCAAGATTATTCTTTTGCATTTCATTTTTGTTGTAATTTCTCAATCTATTTTTTATCATTAAACAAAACATATTTTTTGAACTTTTTGCAACAAATCAATTATACACTTTTTTTTCTCAATATTTCTTTCACTTCACAGTTTGATTTTTTTACCTTTGCTATTTTCTGCCTCTGTTCTTTGGTTGCTTTTCGCTATAGTATTTTCTTCTGCGACATTTTCATCATTTGTTATTTTCAGCTGGCGTTGACTTCGCAGCATTCTTTCTTCTCTCAGTTTTACTGAATCAACCATCAATTTCTCACTTCTTTGTCTTTCTTTGATGTTATACTTCCAATTCCCCTTCTTGGCAGCTATTTCCTCGCAAGATTCCACATCAATCTCATAGTATTTCCATCCTTCAATCCAATCTCCCTTTATTACTCCAATACCATTAGGATATGGAAATTTAATGCACTGGTGGAAAGTCGATGCCACACCTAAAATCCCATGTAGCCAAGGTCGTCCAATTAAGGCGTTGTAGGGAGACTCTACATCGGCAATACATAATAAAACCTTGGAAGATATCCCCTTTAATGTAATTTGCATTGTGATCTCCCCTTTAGGATTATTGGAAGTACCATTAAATCCATAAATTTTATATGTTGAAGGTATTAGATCCTCATCTCGGCCTCCCATAGTCTTATAAGTATGATAGAATTAAATATCCACTGAACTTCACGTGTCAATTAAGACTCTATTAATTGCCCATGTATCTTCAGCCTCATCATCCTCTTCTTCATCTTCATCTTCTTTTTGTCTTGGGTTTATTTCCATCCTCACTAATAATGGGTTATCATGCATTTCGCCAAACTCTGGTACTTCTTATGCGGTAAAAGAGATAGTCTGCTTTTGCCATTCTTTTAGCAGCGAGATTTTCGCAATGTTCATTATCTCTCTTTCATCAGCATCTCTTGCGAAAACTCTGGTTAGAACATTGTCGTGAAAATCTTCAATTGTTTTGTACAAATGTAAAATAGAGTTACAAAACAGATTCTTCGCCTTTGCTCCAACTTCTATAACAAATGTTTCTCCTTCTTTTGTTGCATTTACTCTGCGAACTTCTGGTGGTGGTGGTAAGGGTTGAGATTGAGGATGCACTATTAAAAAATGATTTAATTTTCCTTGATCTATCATCTTGAGAATGATCCTTTTAATATTTCTGCAGTTATTTGTTGAATGTCCATGAAAATAATGGTAAGAGCAAAATTCTTGACTTCGGTGGCTTGAAAGTGGTTCTTTTCCATGTTCCATTGTGTCAGAATGTTCTCCATTAACATTATAGCTTCCCAATTTTTTTCCACACTAGAATTCAATGGTGGCATCTTGATATCTTCTCATATCATTTTTTGACTTCCTGATCCTCTCTGATAATTTTGTCTTTGTCCTCCATAATTTTCTTGCGGTTGATCAAGTCTTTGAATTTTGTTGTTTCCACCTCGACTATAAAAATTCCTTTCTCTTTCGAATTCTTCTTGATCTCTGCTTCCCATAGCTACAAGCTTCTGTTGATTATCATACTTTTCTTCTTGTTGTACCTGCGAAGTGCTCGCCACTATGTTTATTAATTTAGGTAATAAGCTTGCATTCGCTATATTTGAACTTTTGTTCGCGACTGGATACAATTCCATTTCATTCTGCTTTTCTTCAAGAGCAATATACTTTTCTTGCAATTCTCGCAGCTCAGTCATTGTGATTGTATTCTTGATTCTGAAAATTTGAATGTACAATAGATTGGTTGTGAACATTGCGTTGATGAATGATAAAATGAGATATCTCTCATCCACACGTCCAGCCATTTCACTACACATTGTCTTCCATCTTATAGTTAGATGTTTCAAACTTTCACCAATTCTCTGCTTTAATACATATACATCTTATATACCTGGTCGTGAGGAGTTGTTAGTTATATACGCCCCTAAGAACGTAGTCTACAAATGGTTGAAAGATGTTATAGTATTCCTGGGTAGACCCTCGAACCATTTTAGTGCCTCTCTTGTTAGACTTGATGCAAAATACATGCACAACACAGCATCATGATTCTCCCACTATAACATACATCTCACATAAGCTTTAATGTGTTTAATCACACAAGTTGTTCGATCAAAGATGCTAGTTAACGCATGTAAACTGCATTTTGGCGGTATTCCTCCTAATTGTACTTATTGTGAGAACGGAATTTTCGCAGCTTCTTCTATGTCTTCATCCAATTGTCTCCTACCTCCATCCCTCCTATTATTCAGCATTCCTTTCATTTCATCCATTTCTCTTAAGATTTATTCATTTACCCCGGACGCTGGTTCCATTGGTCTCTTCAATTCTGCTTCTCTTCTCCTGCGTTCTTGCCTGTTTTGTGCTACAAGATTTAGATTTTCTTCCCCATCATTTTCTTCTTATCTTTCTCTATGATCTTCTCTTTCATTTCTTTCATGAATTCGCACACCATTATATCTTTCATTTTCTCCTCTGCGATTTTGTTCACTCCTTATCAATTTTCTTTGTTGTCTTTCGATTATCCTTTGTATTCTATCATATTCTTCATTGATATTACCATTGTTACGTTTTTGCTCGCGTCTTATTTCTCGATTATCATGGTTGTTCTGACGTATTGCTTCTTGGATTTCTCTTTCCTCCACTTCTTCTCTCAATCTCTCTCTCTCACAGGCTAAACGTGCTTGTTCAGCATAATGTCTCTCAATTTCTTCTTTAATTGCTTGCTCATTTCTGCGATTTTCTCTCCCATGTAATATTCATCTTCCTTGTTCTTGGTTTTCTTCATCACCTTGGTTATTTCGTTCTTGACGCTGTCTGTTTTGAGGAATTTATCCACGTGGAATGTATCGATCTTCAATCATTTCTCTATTTTCGCGATGTTCTTCATCTGGATTTTGCACCTCCTGCCGAATATTTCCACCAACATTTTCTCCAAGTGAGTTTTGTATTTCCTCTCTTCTGATTGATCTTGAACTTGATCTTGTAGTGCTTCTTGACCTTCTATTTTGTACTCTCATATTATCCATTATCAACTCATGGTTTTGCCCTGTCAAATTAGCACGCTCTTCTGCTTCTATTCTCATTTCTTCATGTATTCTTTTCCTCAATGCCTCTAATGCTTCAATTCTTTCATCTCCATGAATTATTCCTCCCATTGCTTCTCCAGCTCTCTCTTCCTGTCTTTCATTTCTTAAATGTTGCTCCTCTTCTACTTCTTCCGCTGAATTTGATGGCCAAATATTACGCTCACTCTATCATATTCCAAAGTTCTATTTTGTGCTGGCGTATGCTGAATTGGTTGTTGAATTTGATTTTCTCCATCATTTCTTGTATTCATTCTTGATGATTCTCCAGTTTCGTTTCTTCTTTCTCCAGCAAGTCTCTTACTCCTTCTCACAGTAGTTGGTTGTTTGGAAGCATTTCTTCTCCTAGCCATCTCTTCAATCTCAATGAATTGTTGAAAATTATATGAAATCTGTTACAAATTACTCCAATTTTTTTTTAAATCACAATATTATTTTTCACACTAAAAAAAGGAAAGAATCCAAATTCTCCCTGTTTCTAGCGCCAATATGTAGTAGCAGGAAATCCCACACTACACCTCTCACAAGAATTCATAATAATCAACACATCTTTTAAAGATTAAGAACAACACTTTTATTAACTGATTCACAGAAATGTTACTAGAAATGGAAGAAAACAAGAATACAATCGCTCTTTAAACTTTCTCTCTCCTAATGACTTGCTCAACACTCGAAAAAGATCTCTCCCTTCCTTACGCTTATTCAACTCTTTATATAGGGATTTACATAGTGGATGACAGCTAATCTTTCCTTTATTTTAGGATCTGACTTGCGATATTCTCGCAAGAGTTATATTGTTAATCTTCGCAAACACTCTAAACATCGCAGAGTCATCACACTTTTCTCATGTTTATACAATCGTCATCTGTTACGTCATTCTTCAAATCATTCTGCGATGCTCGCAGAGTGTTGTTGATCAAGCTTCGCAAATGTATCCTTCTTGCGACATTATGATCCTACAATCCCATTGAAGCCTTTGAACGAGCGGTCGTAAGATATTTCTCCTAATTAGGGTACTTTCCCTTCTGAATAGATGGCTCCACCAGTAACAACACAATAAGGTAGTTTTGCTGGCTCTTAAGATAGTTTGCTCCAAATGAAAACTTGGGTATTTATAGACCAATGAAGTTTGGACACTAAGGAATTTCCAAAACCGAATATTCTCAAGATATGCAATATATTTCCAAAAAAGGTTTTCATAATTCCTGGAAATGCTCTGTCCAATATTATCGAAAATCTCACTAGAAAATCTCCAATTAGTAAATCCACATTACCAAATTTTATTTTCCAGAGATATGCTATCAGATTTGTTTTTATCCTAAGAAGAGTCTTGAACAACTATGATTCAATCAATAAAGTGTAAGGAAGATTTACAGGAAAGAAAACTATGAGACTTTGGAAAGAAGAAAAGGACAATAGACTCGATATTTGGAAGCTGAGTGTGTATAAGTAGGTGCTGGAAGGTCAAGCAAAAGGAATCGGGTAGTTGGGGGAAGTTAGTAGATGCTGCAGAGCCGAGAAGAAGAAAGGCATAAAATCATCTCTCATGCTGCTGAAGAAGCCGCTGAAGATGAAGAAGAAGAACATTGGACTAACGAAGTCTGTCGCAGAACAGTCTTATATTCAACAACAGAAGCTGTTTGTCGATGTGCACTATTCCCTGCAGAAGACTTTTAGCTACTAGGGTTTAACTTTCAGTAACTGTCTCCTTGTAACACTCCATCTGTAACAATTATAACTGTTACGATTAAGCTGCTTTCATTCTTTTTCTCATATATCTTCAATAAAAACACCTTTTGAGCCATGAGTTATTATTTTGAGTATGTTTTCACCATGAGGAGCTAAACCCCATCACTGGGATGACGGAGGAAGTCAATTCTCATCACCGTGGTAACATTTTTTTTTTATGACTTTTGCATTAATATAATTTGAATTATTTTAAATTAATTATTTGTCATTTAGTTTGATAAGTTATGCTCAGCTTAAGTGTTTTGATAACCCATGCTTACCATTTACAATTAATGTTTTAAAAATCTACCTTGGCAAAGATTAAGGGTCAATAATTATTATTTTTGGAGCCATAATAGTCTAAGAATTAATATTGAACCATAGAATAAAAGCTTGGTGAAATCCTGATTCCCAGTAGTCTCTCAAGATTGTCATTGTCCTTTGTTTTATTTATTAGATTAATTTTATAATTGAAGTCTAAAATCAACTTCACAAGTCCGAGAATCAACCCTTTCTTACCACTGTAAAAACTGCATCAGATGTTGCAGGATGAAACTGTACCAAGGTATAATCCAGAGATGGAGATGATTAATGACGCCGGGGATGCCGCTGTACTTTCCAAGGAAAACGAGGACGTAACGTCCATGGATTCATATGCGATTATCTCCAATGAGCTCCCTGAAACTGAAATGGCGGTGGTTGTGCATTCTGAAAATGCGGGGGTCTAACAACCTCACCCAATATTTCGATTAGCAATTTGTATGGACAACTCCGAGTTGATTTATAGAGAATCAACAAGACTCAATCAATAGAAAATACTCAAGGAGTTATTATCTCAATCTCTAGATTTGATTTACTCAAGCAAATATGATTCGTGAGCCTAATCAAAGAGAGATAACTTGGATGGTACCAAAGACCAATATCCAAGTGTTAATCAATTTAAATCAACAACCACTAAGGTTGGATATTCTAATCGATTGAACAACGCACAACCTGTATTATTTCAATTATATAACAAAATATAATGTGGAATAGAAATAACACAGATACCAGAATTTTGTTAATGAGGAAACCGCAAATGCAGAAAAACCCCGGGACCTAGTCCAGATTAAATATACACTATATTAAGATGCTATAGACACTAGCATACTCCAAATTAACTTCGGTCTGGACTGTAGTTGAACCCCAACCAATCTCACACTGATCAAAGGTACAGTTATGCTCCTACGCCTCCGATCCCAGCAGGATACTGCGCACTTGATTCCCTTAGCTTATCCCACCCACAACCAAGAGTTTCTACGACCCACAGTCAAAGACTTTAATAAACAAATCTGTCTCACACAAAAATTCTACAGGTAATAGATAAATTCGTCTCCCCCAAATAAACCTATGAGTTTTGTTCCGCCTTTTGATAAATCAAGGTGAACAGGAACCAATCGATAAAACCAGACTTATATTCCCGAAGAACAGCTCAGTTTCATCAATCACCTCACGATAAACTTAATCGACGCAGCGAAGAAGATTATTGAGGAATCACAAACAATGAGACGAAGATGTTTGTGACTACTTTTATCTTGCCTATCGGAGATAGAATATCAAGCCAATTATTACAATTGTATTCGTACGATAGAAAGTGCAAGCATAGATCACACAACTACGATAAAAGTAGTATCGGTCTGGCTTCACAATCCCAATGAAGTCTTTAAGTCGTTAACCAGTTTAGAGATAAAACTCCAGGGTTAATGGAGATCGACTCTAGCTTAGAGAAAACTAATATCACACAAGAAAAGTGTGTGGGGATTAGTTTTTCCAATAGCTAGAGTTCCCCATATATAGTCTTCAAATCAGGGTTTGCAATCAATGTTAGCTTAGTAAAAAAGCATTCAATATTCACCGTTAAATGAAAACCTGATTAGATACAAGCTAATATTCCTCAACCGTTAGATCAAAAACTTAGCTTTCCATACACACATGTACTTGGCGATTTTGGGTTTGTGTAACCGTACCCAAACGTGTACAATGGTTGGTTCATAACTAGTTAACCAAAAGGTTAGCCAAATGATAATTTCCATATCAACCATGTTCTTATTCACCATAACTAGTCCAAATGACTCAAATGAACTAGTTAGAGAGTTGTTCAATTGCTATGAGATCTCAAGTACTACAAGAGACACAATTGAATCAAAAACGATGTGATTCACTTGAATCATTAATTATGAACTATAAAGACACGGTTTGCAAAAGCATCCCTTAGTAATATAGAATAAGTTCACGAACAACGTTTTCAGACATAACCTCTTGAGTTCGCGGACTAATTTCGCGGACTCAAGCTAACCGGTTGAAGTTATAAACTCAAGCAGAAATTCTCGGGTTCGAGAGCTTCCATCCATTCGCGGACTGGGTTCGCGGACTGAGTTGCTTCTCAGGTTCCGGTTCCACTAGATCAAAAAAGTTCACAAACTTCGGTTCAAGTGCTAAGGACTTATACATATATGTGTTGCCACAACAATGTTTATATCCCCCAATGGTTATATAGTCTAAACTCTCATTTCAATCATTGAAAAATGCCCAGAGGGCATTATATAGTTGTTATTCACAAACTATTTTTCGTCAGAATATTTTCCAAGAAGGTTGAAACTTAACATGAGTTTCGTCACTAGGAAAAGATGAACCTGGCTAAAGCGAAAGCTTTACCAACGCCCATTTCGAGAAATAGATAAGCGAGATATACTCAGCTCGAAATGTCACATGTGCATATTCTTAGTCTATATAGTAAAATGACTTTTGTCTCAAAGATAGGAGATAGAGTAGATAGACTTTTGAGTGATAGATAAGTTCAAGTCTCCACATACCTTTTAGTCGATGAATATCCACTGGTTCCTTGAGTAGTCCTTCATCTTGTATGATGATTCCCATGGAGTCTTGAGCTCAACTACAGTTTTTATCCTAGTAGGAGACCTTAAATATAGTAGACTAGAAATCAAGACTTTATATTTTTGATCACTAACATTGACAAACATGCTTTATTAGCAACGCATACGAGTTCGACCTAGCAGTGCTCTAATAATCTCCCCCTTTGTCAATTTTAGTGGAAAAACTATTAATACATATGGAATACAAAAAATATATAAATAAACTTTGTAGCTCATATTCCACATGTCTAATCTTCAACAATACTCAAAACCTTCGTCACTTCCAAGTAGTCCAATGATACCAAAGGTTGTAAGTTTAGCATCATCGTTGTTGAAAACCCGTAGCTATAACAATGACAAAAGCATCGGTTCTCGATCATTGTTATACAGTGTCATAGTATTATTACACAGCGTCAAAATCCAATTGCATCACAACTTCAACAACAATACTATGGTGATACTTCGCTCCCCCTTAGTGAATACTCCATCTCACATGGAAACCACTCCCCCTTACATAATGATCCGAAAACCATATGTATTTGTAGTGTGACCTACAATTAATTCTCCCCATTTTTGTCAATAAAATTGGCAAAGGTACAAGCACGGGATCCTAATGAAATTTCTGTACGAGACATTTCATGACCAAAGTTAAATGTTATATCATCTTGTTTAGATGCAATCATAAATCCGAGGCTAAATGCATTCATCAAGGAGTTCATAAAGATACAAGATAACCCCTACAAATTCCACAGCCGTACTTCCCACAAAGATTTGGCAATTAAGCGCAAGTTCAAAAGAACTCTCCCCCATAAGATGTCATTCCCAAGGGAACAAGAAGAGGGACCTTAATTTCAAGAGAAAAAAAGGATTTCTTTAGACTCAACAAATTTCATACAAGTATGAATTTGGAATCCAAAATATTCAATCATATTAACCAAAGCGAACCAAGATTAATTTGACTAAATATGCTCAACACAAGTAAACTCATGGAGACTTAATTCATCGATTAGATTATTCACAAGAGAACCCATAAATACTCAAACGGATTACACAATTAAACTAATCACAAAGTAATCAATTCAATTGTCCACACTCGACATGAGAAAAATCCATGGATTGCTAGCTAAGTAATCACACAAGATGATTGATTTAGTTCAATTAGGCTTAACATAAGAGATTATGGAACCCCGACTAAGATTATCATAGGAAATGAAAACCTTAACCGCACATGTACTCAACATGAGAGAACTCATGGAATACAAACTAAATAACCACACAAGTTGATTAATTTAGTTCTTAATGCTCAACATATTGCATCTTTATGGAACAACCAACCATGCCAATAAAAAATTGAACTAGTCGTATCGTGCTCAACATAAGATACAAGATGGAACCTTCACGGTAATACATAGTTTTATGGAACAATTAAGCTCTATACCGTGGATAACAAAAACAAGGACCTATTCTATTTTTCCATCACAAAGTGACATAATAGATTTTATCCTTGAATCACAAAATATCTTAACGTATCTTACATCAAAAATTGACAATATAGGCTTAACTTTTGTGTTTTGCCAAAAGTACATTCATTCCTTTATCAATATTTACATACCAATACGTGAACGACTTTACTTTAGAAAAAATATGGGATAAGCAAGTTCACGGACGTAAACACACATATCCCATCAAAATATTGCAATATATAAAACCATAAAGATTAATATTACAACCATCATTGTAGGATCAGAATATCGCGACAAGGATACATTTGCGAAGTCTTCATTAATGACACATTGCGAGTGTCGCAGGAGAGAGATATTTTGTAAAAGAGAGTGAGACTTTATTTTCTTTATCATCTTCTTCCCTAAGACTAAATCTAGAGCTCCAAATATTCATCAATGGAGTCTCAATGTAACCCAAATGTAATTTCAATAATCATAGTGAAGAACCATAACCCCGTGGATGTAGATCACATTGATCGAACCACGTAAATCTTGTGTCTTATTTTATAATTTTAGCACTTTAATCTTTATTTTGGTTATGAAATAGATTTAGATCTAGAAATTGTTATCATAATATGATATGGGGTATGTTGTGGGATTTCCTGCAACTACATTTTTGGCGTTATAAACAAGGACCTAATCTTGTTGGTTCAAGAAAGTTTAGAAAAATTGACTACTGTTGGTGATGAATAGAGTTGTTGCTTGAAGAACGAAGAACGAAAACAATAATAATGAAGTCGAAGAACGATGGAAAAGTTGATAAGTATGAAATTAATACAAAGCTACAACAACAATCAATTATTAAAACAAGTGCTACAAATGAAATCAACCGGAGTCTTCATCGATTAAGAGTCTTAAAAGGACATATGTTTTTCTTATTTCTTTAATCCTGGTTTCTAAATTTCTAGATCTGATGGTTTTTAAATAAAGTTTTATCGAAAATTTTACAAAACCTATATCCAGTTCCTGATAAAATCCGATTTTCTTTTCAAGCATTTGATCGCAATAAGTTTCAATTATAGATTTACTATTGTTGATGGTGGATTTTAGTTCAGGGCTAAAGTTGTAAAACCAATTTTTGTGTAAACATCCTGCAGAGGATGAGATTATTTTATAAGTGATGAATACTTCTTCACTTTATTAATTCACCTAGAATGGAGCATGTAGCAACAATCCCCTGGATATTCTGTGAATTTTAGCATTATTGATTAATGCATAGAACGCCTTGTATTTCCTGTGATGTTCCTAGCAGAACTCTCATTATTGGTGTGGCATGATGAATGATTGTTACCCTCAGCAGAGTAACATGGATATCCAAGTACCAACAGTGAGGCATGCACGAAATGCCCTACAGGCTGTAACTATCGGTATGTTATACTAGCCCGATTGAGCACCTAGACTGTCCATAACAGTCTAGAAATGATCACGGTCATCCAACTTCACTAGCATAATTGGATGGTCCAGATCGAATCCAACACTCCCAAGCAGGTATTGGAACATTCATTGCCGACCAAACGCGGAGCCCGCGCGATCGGCCTCCCAAAAGGGGTGGCATAGCTTGCTAAACCGTCCAAACCAAGCGGAATGGACAAAAAACCCTAAATTAAGGTTTACGGCACATTACATGTGTCGCAAAATGATTTCAACCATCCATATTCGCAGGCATATATGGAGGGTGTAGATGTAGATTCAAAGGGCCCAGAGCATGTCAACATGATCACTGTGGGCCCGAATACACACATGAACAAACGGTCAGGGCCAACCGTGATTGGTTGTCCCAAATCTTGCATGCCAAACCAAGCATGACGCACGGCCGGCAAAACCCTAAATTAGGTTTGCGGCATCATCTATGTGTCATAAAATCATCTCAAGCGTCCATCTTCGCAGGCTTGAATGGAAGGCAAAGATAAAACATTAGGCAGGGCCGAACATGCTAGCATGATCACCGTGGGCCAGGCTTCATGTCCGACCGATCGGTCAAAGCCATCCTTGGTTAGGCGCCTCGGTTCGCGTGCCCAAATTGGCATGGTCACGCTTCCCAAATCACAAACTGATCTCAACCACTCAACTTCGCCAGACAAATTAAGTGGCTTAGATCACGTTTCCATGGGACAGTCAGGTATAGGCGTGGATACCATCCTACCACCTACACGTCGGACCAATCGGCCGAGACCGACCAAGCTTGGTCATCTCGAAACGCGTGTCTTAAAGGTGGCATACCGCGCTCCTTCAGAAATCCTTTGCGGCATGGGATTTCTGTCGCAAATCGATCTCAGCCACTCAACTTCACCGGTAAATTTGAGTTTCCTAGATCAAACCTTCGTGGGAAAGTTAAGCATGGACATGGACATCAGCATGCCGTCTACACGCATACCTGATCGGTCCTCCATGAAGTGCCTCCCATGCTTGGATTTGACCAAGCTGAAAGAAGATACTTGCGCACCTCATAAACCCTAATCCAACGGTCGTAGATGTGGGTCGCAAGTCATCTCGTCCGTCTAGATTCGCCAGCTTGGATGGAGAGCCTAGGATAGGAGTTAGACGTCCAGTAAGGTATCACCATGATCACCGTTCGCCACTCTTCTACCTAATATGATCGGCCAATGGAGGGCTTGCTAGCACATCCTCCAAACCATCACATGAAGTAGGCAGGGCATAATGCTCAACATCGATGCTTCGTATATGCCGAATACATTCGATGCATAACCTGCATAGAATACACGCGATACTTTATAAGTATCGACTTCCTAAATAACTTGGTTATTTAGCCTAGCATTACATGCTACCTTATGTGGGTCCCACGATCCACACTTACACTCGAGACATCAATCATGTCACAAACTGGGGGATACATACTGGGGTATTGGTCTGGAAGTTTACAGCATGCAGCGTGCAAAGCACCATCACAAGAACGTGTCAGGAAGACATGGACGGTTAGTGATGATGGGAGAAGTGGGCAAGACTGATCGTGTGACACTAACACATAGGGGTGGGACTTGGGTAGGGTCAACCCACCCAACCCATGTCCAACCCGAACGTTGGGCGGGCATGGGCAATGTATTTTAAGAGTTTGGGCAAGTTCGGGTACAATTTTAATAAACCCGAGTTAAATTTGGGCAAGCATGGGCACAAATATTTCTAACCCGAGCAACCCACCCAACCCGAGGAACTAGAATATAATTATATAAACTATTTTTATAATTGGTAGTATTATCTATTAAGAGCAATTTTAGCCATTATCTTCAAACCTAATAATGAAAATATAAATCATATATATCTCATTATTAATTCAATATGAATTTTTTTAATATTATTGTCAATAAGCATAAGTAATTTGGAAATTTAAGCTAAATACAATAATTAAGTCTTATAATTACTAAAATTTGTTATTATCACATTAATAAAAAATAAATTTTAAGATTTAAATTAAGGTCATTACGAAACAACATGTCTCCCTTATTAGTTTGAATGAATAAAAATGCCAAAGAGTTTGTTTATCTGAATGTTTTGATAATATTTCTTTGAAAATCTAATATAGAATATACCGAGTTGAGTGCTACTGTACACAAAAAGTGAAAATGAAAACATCGTTGGTGCATAGTTAACTGAACCCCTGCAATTTTCCATAATTTTTGTGTTGTAAAGTATTAGCATGGGCGCAACTTCCTTTGGTCGGGAGACGCTGAGGTGCCTAGAAAGTGCGTGGTGGGTTTCCCTAAGGTTTGTTGTCCGTTGAGGGAGGGGGGTTTGGGAATCTCTAGCATGGCGGTGACGAACAAGGCTCTTCTTATGAGGCTGTGGTGGAACATTCGTTCCTCCAAAAAGAAATGGGCAAGGTTCCTATGGGCCAAGTACACTAACCGCAGGGGTAGAATTAAGAAGCATGGAGTGAAGTCTTCGATTCTCACGGCATCGATTAATTCATCCACTCGTGGAGAAGAACATAAAAGTTATTTTAGGCGATGGAAGGGATACTTCACTGTACTTTGATACATGGTACGAAAATGATATGTGTATCAAGACATAAGCCGGGAAATCAATAATGGATGGAACTGTCATGGTATATGATATTATTGTCAATAATTCGTGGCAACTTCAGTGGAGAACACTATCAAAACTTGATGATAGCAGGGGTAAACTTCAACAACCTTCCTATTCTCCGAGGGGGCAAGATTGCAGGGTGTGGAAACCAGACATGAAGGGTAATTTCTCTCGTAGAATTCAAAGCAAAGAGCATGTTGCGTAAAAAGTTTGCTACGGAGGAGGTCTATGGTCTGTTATGGAGGAGAGCAATTCATCCAAAACTGGCAGCTCGAACGGAAGCTTGTAAGAGATACTTGTGCAACGCAAGACAAGTTGAAGAAACAGATTCAAAAGGGAAATGCCAAACAGATGTTACCTTTGCAAGAAAGAAGAAGAAAATTTGGAACACATTCTCCGGGAATTGCGGTATTGCTTCTCAAATGTGGTTGTGGGCTTGGTCTGTTCAATCTTCAATGAACTATGATCCGGTTGCTTGTTATAAAGCCGCAAAAGGTAGGAGTAGAATGGTTAAAGATCTATGGCTTCTAACCATACTAGTTATTCGCTTCGGAATTGTGGAATTCAAGAAACTTGGCCCGTTTCAACAACGTCATAGCAGTCCACATTTCATGAAATGTAGAATCTTTCGGTTGATTAATGAATACGTTGTTCGGTTGAAAAGCCTTATGCACAATACTACAGCTGACCTGATGATTTTGAATCGCTCTAGGGTAGGTCATCGTCAAGTTAAATCAGTGCGGCCAGTCCTATGCACTTGGGAGCCACCTAACAGGGGAGAGCTTCTTCTCTGTTGCGACGGTGCGGCGAAGGGAAATCCGGGAATTGCGGGAGCAGGAGTGGTTATTCGAGATCATGAAAGCAACTTTGTGACAGCTATATAGGCTTCAATACTCTCCATGTCTTTGTAGGAAAAGAATCCTCATTCCAAAAGAACACCACTTTCCCAAATTGAGCCTTATTCCAATTTCTAGTCCAATTCTTCAAAACTTCCAAGTTTTCATCCAATTCCCAATTCTAAGTCTTCACACACATGAGAGAAGTCCACCCAAAATTCTGCATTTTTGGTCGCCAGAAAACTGTGTTTTTAGCCGGAAGTTGGCCGGAATTTGTCGCCGCCGGCCACCTGAAAATTCATGTCCGTTGAGGGAATATTCAGTTGGTCAACCGTTAAGACTAACAGTCAAAGGAGTCAACCGTCAGTCAACTGTTAGTCAGCGGGTCAAGTTCTGAGTGCGAAAGTCAACCGAGTCGGCCTAGCTAACTCGCCGACTTGTTTTGACAAAGGCTATTGCACAAGCGGAGCTGTTCACGGCCAAGATGGCCATGCCAGCCCTGCTACCCAACCATGATGGTCATCATCTCATCCGGGGTTCCAACTCATTACATTCAACATTCATTCCAACCCCTGTAACTCAATTCCAGCTTCTATTCTTACTGCATATTGCCACTTCTCCCTTATTGAAAGCTCCTTCTCAACTCAGCCTTGCCAGTAAACCCTCAATTCTTCTCCTCAACTGCAGAACAGCTTACTCCCTTGCCACCCACACATAGCCCACATCTTAACCTGCAATATCAGCTCACCCACCAGGATCATTGCCTTGCAACATAACAAGTCCCTCTCTGCAATTTGTTATCGCAACTCCACAGGCTCATCTGTAGCTCTAGCAGCAACTCCATTCTCTAAGACTGCAACCTCTCAAATCTTCCCTTGAATTTCAGCTGCAGTTAGCCATCACCATTTGTGCAGCTGCTACAACTTCAGGTCCCCTGTAACAACATCACACTCTCCATTTATTCATTACTATTTCTCATTGCAGACCCTGAGCATCAATTCTTCATCTTTTCTTCTCCCTGTGACATTAACAACATCAATAGCTTTGTCACGGCAACCACCATTCCTATCTTCTTTCCAGCAACCACCACCAACCCATCTCACGGTTCAATTTCAGTTACTAATTCTTCATGGCTTAAATTGAACAACAGTAGACTCATTTGGGTTCTCAAATCTCAGCCCTAACTCATCACAGACCCATTTTATAATTTGTCATTTCCAATCCACCATAAACCTTAGTTTCTAGTTCTGCCATTAACCCATCGATTCTTCCTCGTTTGTTCTTGATTTCTCACCATTTCCAGCAGCAACAGAACCCTAATTCTCAAATTTTTCGAGCTTCATCACCTCTTCAATCTGTCGTGCTCAGATCCCCTTCTAAGCAGGAGCATCACCAGCCCATGGAATTCCTTCTTTATCTCGCTGTAATCTTCTCACACCCTCGGTCTGTTGAGCAAACACACAATTTGTCTTCTCAATTTTAGATTTCTCTCGATTTAGAACATCATCTCGATTTAAGTATCATCATATCTCTCTTTCTCGATTTATTTCTAGGCACAGCTTTCTTCTTTTCTTAGTTATAGGACCGAATGATGGAATTCTTGATTTTAGGGTTAGGTCAATCATTGGGGTGGTTATTTGCGCCCCAATTGCAGCCACCCAGTGATATTCACAGCCTCTTCTAAATGATAAGGGCTATCCAGTGATAGTAACATCCACTGCTAAGTGATAAGGGGTACCCTGAATGAGAGCCCCTTAACCATAGTTGGGCTCAAGATAGTGTTTACCCCGGGAAATGACAATTTTGCTCTTTTTGCCCAATTTTGGTGATTTCTCCTTCTTTTCGTCCGTGCGACTCCAGAGTACCTAATAACTCGAAAACATGCGTAAAATACATAATTTACTAGAAAAATAGCAAAGAAATCATAAACTCTTAGATAGTAAATTAGGTGTATTCTACACCTATCAAATTCCCCCACACTTAGACTTTGCTAGTCCTCGAGCAAATCAAAACTAAAACTTACAACTTTCAAAGCGTTCCAGCGTCCCAAGCATCCAAAGAGCTATGAGGACATAGAGTTTCTGCATGCTAGTAATAAGAAGTTAGAAATACTGAAAAACATATTCTCATTCTTAAATGTTGAGTGAGAAATAACCACACCATAATGAGAGAACACGTGTTTGAGAAACGATCAATAAGAATTTCGCCTCGACTTCTGCCTCACCAAATAGGATTTTATGATAATTGCACTAAAAAAGACGGTTTTTTTATGGGTCTCACATGTGCGCAGGTAGGAATGAAGAGAGAATTCCTGCAACACGTTGAATGGTGGGAAGAATAACTTCTGAAATTTTGAAAAACCCACATCTTTTAATATTTTGAAAAACCATTTTTATAACGATCTCTAAGAAAGGAAATCAACCACTTATATCGAGGATGAGATAACTTACTTACCTTCACATCCGATTGCCAATTATGATAACACCACTCACACGGAATCCAAAAGAAACGTCTTCCGCTCCTTGTCTTCATCTTCTTGGTCTTCGGCTTCAACTATTGATGATAAACACTTGAACTTCATAAATCCTTAACAATTTGTAACCTTTTTCCTCAAAATCCTTGTCGCTTGAAACTTCATTATAAATTTTCCTTCCCCACGGCTTATTCAAAACAAAACAATAATAGATATTTCTCTTGTCTCATTTTTTTTTTTTCTTTCTTTTCTTTTTCTATTTTTTTCTTTCTTTTCATTTTTTTTTTTTAGACAAGAGAAACAAAATACAAAACAAAGTGAAAAATAAAATAAACCATGGCCGTGGAAAAGTACTTTACCGCTTGATTCTTCATAACTTGTATCGCCTTGAAATCATAAACTTCAATAATTCTCACCTTTTACTTTCTTCGCTCTTGTAAGTTAGTCTTAATACTTGAATATAGAATTACCTCATTGTATTGTAAGTCTTCAACTTGTATGTAAAATCCGCTCATTGTATGTTGCTTTACTTGGATATAAAAATTTGCTCTTTTTCTTGTTTCATTGTTGCTTTCAAACCTTGAACCTTTTCAACTTTCCTTGTAGATTTTGATGTCGCTCCTTGTTGTTGATGTGGTGTTTCTATGGACCCGTTGTTGTCGAGCGAGAGAATGGTGCTAAATGAAAATCGAACTACAAGAAGGTGGCTTTCATCTATAGACGTCACCCTCATGATTGACAAAGATTAGCACTCAAGAGATCAAAATAGTGCTGAAATTGGTGTGAAATTGGGTAGCTCACCATTCTACCCGGAATTAACGTACGGTGACACATACTCAAAAGAAGCTCTTTAGTAAAGGAAGAATTTCTGGTTGGTGCCTCTCATGATATGAAAATGGGTAGTCTCCACTAATGATTGATCAGCAACTCTAATAACGCACTTCTCCCTGCACCAAATTTGCATCACCGGCATGATTAAATCCATTATTTAACACTCTAACAAGCAAGAAATCAAACGTAGTTCCCTAACACTTCCAAGTTCAATTATGTCGGTCAGAATTCTCTATGTAATCATACCTAGAAGCATGCTAGTGACTCTAAAATCTCTAAAAGTTGAAAGTTTTATGCAAAACATTCTTTTTTTTAATGCAAAAATATATGCGTAGCCACTCCCCCACACTTAAACCTTACATTGTCCTCAATGTAATTGAATCCTCCTAGCAAAGTCAAGGTGGGAAATCTTAATATGATATGGAACAAGAAAAATAAACACACAAAACAAAAAGCAAATAAAAACAAAAGGATAAGAGATACAAAACCGATGGGTTGCCTCCCACTTAGCGCTTGTTTTAAAGTCGACGGCCCGACATAGCTCTTGCTTCACATTACTCCTCTAGAGGGATCACATCTCGAAATCCAATCACGTCCACATGCTCCGTTGGAAAGTTCTCATAATATGGCTTCAACCTATGGCCGTTGACTTTCAAGGGTTGTCCTGTTTTTTTCACTAACAATTTCAACTGCACCATGATCATAAACATTAGTAACAATAAATGGTCCCACCCAACGGGACTTAAGCTTACCCGGAAATAAACGTAAACGAGTATTAAATAAAAGAACTTTTTGCCCCACAACAAAACTCTTCCGAGAAATCATCTTGTCATGAAAAAGCTTGGTCTTTTCCTTGTAAATCCGGGCACTCTCGTAAGCATCATTACGTATCTCCTCTAGCTCATTTAGTTGTAACTTTCTTTGTTTCCCCGCTGCATCAAACTCCATGTTGAATTTCTTTATCGCCCAATAAGCCTTATGTTCAAGTTCAACCGGAAGATGACAAGCTTTGCCATAAACCAACCTATATGGAGACATACCAATCGGTGTTTTGTACGCCGTTCTATACGCCCAAAGTGCATCATTGATCTTAAAGATCCAATCTTTCCTTGTCGTATTCACCGTTTTCTCAAGAATGGACTTGATTTCACGATTTGAGATTTCCGCTTGTCCACTAGTTTGTGGATGGTAAGGCGTACCAATATTGTATGTTATGTTGTACTTCTTAAGGAGAGCGTGGAAAGACTTCTTGAAATGTGATCCTCCATCGCTTATCACCACTCTTGGTGTGCCGTGTTGTACGCGTGTCGTAACCACAACAAATTAATTAATACTTTACTACCTAATTAACAAGTAATATAGGGTAGTCAAGGTCGATCCCACGAGGAGCACGAGATTCTAGTCGTATATTTGTCATACAAAAGGGGGTATTGGTTGTAAAATTTATAAAGCAAAAGAATTAAACAAAGTAATTAAAATTGTAAGTTGAAATCAATGAGAGAAAATAGATCAAGGAATCCTTCTTCGCTGCAAAACAATGATTAAAGTTATGTTCTTTTCCACTTGTTATTAGTCATAGATTATCACCAACCGTAGGTATAGCAGCTAGATCAGTGCTAACCCCAAAATCCCTAATTTCACTGGATACGGAAGTTCCCGCCTACCGGATTCTATTCACCAAACCACCTAGTATTAGATCACCCAAGATGTAATTTAGTTAAACGCATTAAGATTCATGAATTTATTAGGTTGATATTAGTAGTTAAACTCTTAGATCAAGGTCCACTTGCTAACGTTGCTTTCACACACAATTGCTCCACGGAATCCCTCCGCAAGGTCTTGTGTTTTCTACTTATGTAAATAGACAAGAAACGATTACTTATCCCCTAACTTTCACTAGCTTTAGATTAATTAACAAATCAATTTAGTTGGCCACCCAAACGACCTATCAATCAAACATAAACACTAATATTAGTAAAAACAATCGATAATCATATGAAAAACTTCAAAGTAGAATTGAAACAAAAATAAAATCAAATATTAAGAACTAGGAATTCATCCTCAATCAATAAGAAAATTAGCTACTCATAATTTGGAGTTCACACAATAATAATAATAAAGGAAGAAAGAAAAACTTATTGAAAAGATGACGGTTGCTCCTTCCTCCAATCCTTGTGCACTTTTTCTCCTTCTCCAAAGTAGATGTGTGTATAAAAAGTTGTAGAGAACTCTCTTATTTATAGGCTTCAATACTCTCCATATCTTTGTAGGAAAAGAATCCTCATTCCAAAAGAACACCACTTTCCCAAATTGAGCCATCTTCCAAATTCTAGTCCAATTCTCCAAAACTTCCATGTTTTCATCCAATTCCCACTTCTAAGTCTTCACACACATGAGAGAAGTCCATCCAAAATTCTGCATTTTTGCTCACCGGAAACTGTGTTTTTTGGCCGGAAGTTGGCCGGAATTTGTCGTCGCCGGCTACCTGAGATTCTCCGCCGGTAATAGAATATTCCGTTACGGTTCCGTTAAATTAAACGGTCAAGAAGGTCAAACCGTTAGGTCAGAAAGGAGTCAAGCCAGCCGAGTTAGCTTTCTTGGTCAGCTGAGTCGTCTTACTCGCTGAGTCAGAGATAAGGATCGGTCAACGGGATCGGTGAGTCAACTCGCCGGGATAGAAATCCAATGAGTTCCATTCATTTATAGGACTTTCCGGCCATTGTTTCAGGCCATTTTTCTTCTTCAATTCCTGCGACAATCCTAGCACATACATCTAATAGAAGCACAGCACCAGCATCTTCTCTATCAACTCGAGCCATTCTCTATCTCCAACAGCACTGCTGAGCTCTTCTCCCCTGTAAATCAACTTCAATTTCTGCCATCAACCCATCACTGTAATTTGTATTCTCACAGCAGCACTTTCAATTCCTTCGTAACAACTACAGAACATGAATGATAACCAAAGACCCATTTTCTTAACCTAATCGAACTCTCAAATCAATTCCATATTCAAAGCACATGATTTCGAATCTAACCCACTAACCCATACAACATCATATGCATCTCGAATTCAGTTTGTGTATTATCAGATTCAAACACCCATCAGAACCTCATCTTCTTCCAATAACAATTCCAACCCACTGTTTCCCAAATTCGATCTCTGATTCCTTCTCGTAAATTCATGGATCGATTCTCACATCAAACCCCAACTCATTAACGCCTCCCAATCATCGGTTGTTCGTCCATTGCAGCAACCCTTATAAATTCAACCTCTGCTCCATCAAACCCATGTCTCGAGTTTTATCTCTTGATCTGTTTCTCCATCTTCTGGTTCTCGATTTTAGCAGCAGCTGCTCTCGGTTTCACCCCCAAATGATTTGGGGAAGAAATGCCTCTTCGACTTAGGTTTAGGGTTATAAAGTGGGTTCGGACTCGGGCATGGATCCGGGTACGGGTGTGGGTTTCAACATTCATGGACATAACCCATCCATTTTACCAATTGATAACAGCACTACGTTTCTGGATATGGGCCACCCAGTTTGGCAGCCCCTTAACTTGAACTTTCCTTTCTTTAACACTCCTCTGAGAGAGTTTCCCTTTAACCGTGGCTCGTCTCCCGATAGTGTTTTCCTGTGAAATGACAATCTTTCCCTTTTTGCTTAATTTGGATCATTTATTCTTCTTTTCCTCTGTGTGACTCCGAGTACCTAATAACTCAAAAACACGCGTAAAATACATAATTTACAAGAAAAATAGCAAAGAAAGCATAAACTACTATATAGTAAATTAGGTGTATTCTACACCTATCACGTGCCTAGTGAATATGTTTTCTCTTACAAAATCACAAACAACTTGAGAATCATTAGTTTTGGTGGCTCTAGCCTCCACCCATTTAGAAACATAATCTACGGCAAGAAGTATATAAAAATTTCCATTCGAATTGACAAAAGGGCCCATAAAATCGATACCCCACACATCAAAAATCTCTACGGCGAGAATTGGTGTGAGTGGCATTTGATTTCGAGCACCTAGATTGCCCGTTCTTTGACATCTATCACACGATTTACAAAAAACATATGAATCTTCAAACAAGGTGGGCCAATAAAATCCACTTTCAAGAACCTTGAGAGCGGTACGTTTAGAACCAAAATGGCCACCACATGCAAAAGTATGACAAAAGGAGAGAATAGATTGAAATTCGGAGTTAGGTACGCACCTTCGTATGATTTGATCAACGCCATATTTCCATAAGTATGGTTCATCCCACACATATTGCTTCGCTATCTTCTTAAGATTCATCTTTTGGAAGTTAGACATTGTGCTAGGTACCTTCCTTGTCACCAAATAATTCACTATATCCGCATACCAAGGTGTTGATTCTTCCAAGGAGAAAAGTTGTTCGTCCGGAAAGCGGTCTTATAATGGAAGTTCTTCTTGAGACATAACAAGTCTACTAAGATGATCCGCAATGGTATTCTCCACACCTTTCTTATCTCGAATTTCTATGTCGAACTCTTGTAGTAATAGGATCCACCGGATTAGTCTTGGCTTAGCTTCTTTCTTCTTTCTTCTTTATTAAGTATCTAAGTGCCGCATGGTCGGAATACACAATAACCTTTGTACCCACCAAGTATGAGCGGAATTTTTCCAATGCAAACACTATAGCCAAAAACTCCTTTTCCTTGGTAGAATAGTTGATTTGTGCATCATTAAGGGTCCTAGATGCATAATATATAACATGGGACAACTTGTCCACTCTTTGACCCAAAACGGCTCCAACCGCATAATCACTAGCGTCACACATTAGTTCAAATAGAAGATTCCAATCCGGTGACTTGATAATCGGCGCACTTGTCAACATTGCTTTCAATTTGTCAAAAGCATCCTTGCATTCCTTGTTGAATTCAAAAGGTACCTCCTTTTGTAGTAACTTGCACATCGACATGGAGATTTTGGAGAAATCCTTGATAAACCGCCTATAGAAACCTGCATGACCAATAAATGAACGAACTTCCCTCACCGAAGTGGGATATTGTAAGTTTCTTATTAAATCTATCTTTGACTTGTCCACTTCGAGCCCTTGAGAGGACACAATGTGACCAAGTACTATGCCATGGTTTACCATAAAATGACATTTCTCCCAATTGAGAACAAGGTTAGTGTCTATGCATCGTTTAAGAACTAGTTCAAGGTTGTCTAAACAAATATCAAAAGAATTGCCATAAACACTAAATTCGTCCATAAATACCTCAATAATGCGCTCCACGTAATCCGAGAATATGCTTACCATGCATCTTTGGAAAGTAGCCGATGCATTGCAAAGACCAAACGGCATCCGTCTATACGCAAACGTTCCAAACGGACAAGTAAAAGTGGTCTTCTCTTGGTCCTCCGGTGCAATAACGAGTTGATTGTATCCCGAATAACCATCCAAGAAGCAATAATAAGAATGCCTCGCTAACCGCTCCAACATTTGATCAATAAAAGGTAAAGGGAAGTGATCCTTTCGGGTTGCGGAATTAAGCTTTCTATAATCAATGCACACTCTCCAACCGGTTTGAACTCTTGTGGGAACAAGTTCATCGTCTTGATTTCGAACAACCGTAACACCGGACTTCTTTGGCACCACTTCTACCGGACTAACCCATTTGCTATCGGAAATTGGGTAGATCACCCCCGCACTTAGCAATTTGAGTATCTCTTTCTTCACAACCTCCATCATGGGAGGATTAATCCTACGTTGAGCATCACGTACCGGATTCACGTTCTCCTCCATTAGAATCCTATGCATGCATATGGATGGACTAATGCCCTTGATATCCGCAATTTTCCAACCAATAGCCGTTTTGTGCTCTTTCAAGACTCTAAGCAAACGGTCTTCTTGTACCGGTGTGAGGTTCTTTGAAATAATCACCGGAAGCTCATCTCCATCTCCCAAAAATGCATACTTCAAATGATCCGGAAGTGGCTTCAAGTCTAGCTTAGGCGCCTTCACAATAGATGGTACAAGTAATTCATCATTCACGGGTAAAGAGATATAGGAAACATTACCCTTAGCTTCTTGTAATGCCTTCAAGGCACCACATGTCTCCACCAATTCCGTGGAAATTTCAACATCCAAGTTAGACACGCCGTGGACGTCCAATTCAATGCTCTTTTGCAACACCACATCAAGTTCATCCTCTCGATTCAATTCTACCATTTGTTGTGCTAATGAACCAACCACATCAATGGAGTAAGCGGAATGCACATCACTTGGGTAGCGCATGGCTTCAAATATGTTGAAGTGTATTACTTCCTTGTCGAATTCCATAGTGAGTGTACCCTTATCAACATCAATCTTCGTCTTTGCGGTCTTCATAAATGGCCTCCCAAGAAGTAGAGAAGTAGACGAACGATTCTCATTATTGTCCATATCCACCACAAAGAAATCCACCGGAAAAGTTAACTCATTCACTTGCACGAGAACGTCTTCTACAAGTCCCTTTGGATAGATGTTAGACTTGTTTGCTAATTGGATAATAACTCTTGTCTCTTTCAAAGGGCCAAGATTCAAGGAGTCATAAATATCGGCCGACATCACACTAATGGAATCTCCCAAATCAAGTAAAGCATGTTCAAACCTTTTCTTACCAATAGTAATTGGCACCGTGAAACCACCGGGATCCATGCACTTTGTAGTCATCTTCTTCAAAAGCATAGCCGACGCACTTTCGCCAACTTTAGTAATTTCATTATCAAGCAACCTATCCTTCTTTGTGCATAACTCCTTCATGAACTTAGCATACCTTGGCATTGTCCTGATGGCCTCTATGAATGGAATGTTGATTTCTATCTTCTTGAAGATATCCATGAGTACCTTATCTTGAGATTCCTTCTTGGACTTAGCAAAATGACTAGGAAAAGGAGTTGGAGTAGTGAAAGTAGGAACCGGTTCCTTGGATTGGGCGGTTGGTGTTGAATTCTCCTTTGGTACGGCATCCTCCTTCTCTTTGACTACCTCTTCACTAGCTTCTTCATGACGAGTTGGACTCTCCACTTGTCTTCCACTTCTTAAGGTAACCGCACTAACATTCTCTCTCGGATTCACAATTGGTTGCGAAGGTAGCTTTGTGGATGCTTGAGCTTTAATTAAGTTCATATCGGTTGCCAATTGTCCCATTTGAGTTTGTAAATCCTTGATTGCTGAATCGGTCTTTTGTTGGGTTTGTTGTAACATAGAAGTGAGACCTTGCATGCTTTGCATTATCACATTCAACTTGTCATTATTTGAAGAATCTTGCTCCTTGACTTGTTGTGGTTGGAATTGTTGTTGTTGAGGTTGGAAAAGTGATTGTTGGAATCCACCTTGTTGCGCATATGGATTAGGAGCTGCCGCTTGCTTGTTTGCATAGATAAAGTTGGGATGATCCTTCCAACCGGGATTGTAAGTATTTGAGTATGGATCGTACCTTGGCCTTGGATTTGGATATAAAGCATTTACTTGTTCGGTTTCATCATCCGGAATAATTATCGCGGCCAACCGTTGCACTACCCTCTCTATGTTGTTTAACCGTTGATCGGATTGTGAAGACGAGTCACTAACCTCATGCACCAACTTAACCATTGAATCACCTCTTGCATAGAATTGTTGCGAGTTTGCCGCCATACTTTCAATCAACTCGGTAGCTTCGGCCACCGTCTTGTTCACTAGTGCACCACCACCGGCGGCGTCAAGAAGATATCGATCACTTGTTTGGAGACCTTCATAGAAATATTGAATTATCATGGTGTCACTAAATTGATGGTGTGGACAACTTTCCACCAATCTCTTGTATCGATCCCAACATTTATATAATGACTCTCCCACATGTTGCTTGATCCCACAAATTTCTTTGCGAATTTGAGTAGCCTTTGATGCGGGAAAATATCTCTCGAGGAAAAGTTTCTTCATCCCATTCCATGTTGTGATACTTCCAGAAGGCAAATAGTATAACCATTCCTTAGCATTGCCCGCCAAAGAGAACGGAAATGCTATCAACATTGCTCCATCCGCATTAGTATTCGGCGGAAGCATGGCCGTGACTATGGTGTTGAAGTCCATAAGATGTTTGTTTGGATCCTCATTCACCATGCCATGGAATTTTGGTAATTCTCTAATCAACCCCGGCTTGATCTCGAAAGTTGAGTTATTTTGGATACACCATTGTTGTGTATCGAGCTTGTGAGAAGCTAGGCCTTTGAGTGTACGATCACCCATTGCCTCTTCTTCAATGTCCGAATCTGCGAATTCACTTGATGTAGAACGAGGAAGCGGAGTGTTAACCGCTCGAATGAAGTCTCTTAGTTGAGTGCCGGATCGAAGACGTATTCTAATTGGACTCGGTCTTCCCCCTTGAAGCATTCACCAAAGATATAGTACCTACAGCAAGGTTCACAAAACTAAGTTAGATACGGTATAGAATCTAACAAAGCAAGAATAAAACAAAAAGAAAAAATAAAAACAACTAAAATCTCCCGTTGCTCCCCGGCAACGGCGCCAAAATTTGTACGCGTGTCGTAACCACAACAAATTAATTAATACTTTACTACCTAATTAAAGAGTAATATAGGGTAGTCAAGGTCGATCACACGAGGAGCAAGAGATTCTAGTTGTAAAAATTGTCACAAAAAGGGGGGTATTGGTTGTAAAATTTATAAAGCAAGAGAAATAAACAAAGTAATTAAAAGTGTAAGTTGAAATCAATGAGATAAAATAGATCAAGGAATCCTTCTTTGCTGCAAAACAATGATTAAAGTTATGTTCTTTTCAACTTGTTATTAGTCATAGATTATCACCAACCGTAGGATAGCAGGTTCGCTTAGCTAACCCCAAAATTCCTTATTTCACCGAGTAACAAGTCCGCTTAGTTATCGGATTCTATTCAAAAGAACCACCTTGAGGTTCGCTTACAAGATGTAATTCCCCGAATGCATTAAGATTTATGAACTTAGGTTTAGTACTAGTAGTTAGACTCGGTTCGCTTGGTCCACTTTCTAGCGTTGTTTTCACACACAATTGCTCCACGGAATCCCTCCGCAAGGTCTTGTGTTTTCTACTTGTGTCAAGAGTCAAGGAACTATTACGTATTCCCTAACTTTCACTAGCTTTAGATTAAATTAACAAGTCAATTTAGCGTTCACTCCAAACAACCTATCAATCAATCATAAACATTAATATTATCAAAAACAAACGATAATCATATGAAAAAACTTCAAAGTAGAATTGAAACAAAACTCAAATCAAATATTAAGAACTAGGAATTCATCCTCAATCAATAATAAAATTAGCTACTCATAATTTGAAGTTCACACAATAATAATAATAATTAAGGAAGAAAGAAAAACTTATTGAAAAGATGATGGTTGCTCCTTCCTCCAATCCTTGTGCACTTTGACTCCTTCTCCAAAGTAGATGTGTGTGAAAAGTTGTAGAGAACTCTTTTATTTATAGGCTTCAATACTCTCCATGTCTTTGTAGGAAAAGAATCCTCATTCCAAAAGAACACCACTTTCCCAAATTGAGCCTTATTCCAATTTCTAGTCCAATTCTCCAAAACTTCCAAGTTTTCATCCAATTCCCAATTCTAAGTCTTCACACACATGAGATAAGTCCACCCAAAATTCTGCATTTTTGGTCGCCGGAAAACTGTGTTTTTAGCCGGAAGTTGGCCGGAATTTGTCGCCGCCGGCCACCTGAAAATTCATGCCCGTTGAGGGAATATTCCGTTGGTCAACCGTTAAGACTAACGGTCAAAGGAGTCAACTGTTAGTCAGCGGGTCAAGTTCTGAGTTACTGAGTCAGAACCGAGTCAGCTAGCTAACTCGGCTGACTTGTTTTGACAAAGGCTGTTGCAAAGCGAATCGTTCACGGCCAAGATGGCCATGCCATCCTGCTACCCACCATGATGGTCTGTCATCTGTCAGGTTCCAACTCATTACACATTCAACATTCATTCCAACCCCCGTAACTCAATTCCCACTTCTATTCTCACCGCATATTGCCACTTCTCCCTTATTCCAAGCTCCCGCTCAACTCGGCCTTGCAAGAAACCCTCCATTATTCTCCTCAACCGCAGAATGACTTACTTCCTTGCCACCCACACATAGCCCACATCTTAACCCGCAATATCACTCACCCACCAGGATCATTTCCCCGCAACATAACAAGTCCCTCTCTGCAATTTGGTTCCGCAACTCCACAGCTCATCTCGTAGCTCTAGCAAAGCAACTCCATTCTCTAAGACCGCAACCTCTCAAATCTTCCTTGAATTTCACTGCAGTTAGCCATCACTATTTGTGTTGCTGCAACTTCAGGTCCCCGTAACAACATCACACTCTCCATTTCATCCATTACTATTTATCATTGCAGACCCTGAGCATCAATTCTTCATCTTTTCTTCTCCCTGTGACATTAACAGCATCAATAGCTCTGTCACGGCAACCACCATTCCTATCTTCTTTCCAGCAACCACGACCAACCCATCTCACGGTTCAATTTCAGTTACTAATTCTTCATGGCTTCAATTGAACAACAGTAGACTCATTTGGGTTCTCAAATCTCAACCCTAACTCATCACAGACCCATTTTATAATTTGTCATTTCCAATCCACCATAAACCCTAGTTTCTAGTTCTGCCATTAACCCATCGATTCTTCCTCGTTTGTTCTTGATTTCTCACCATTTCCAGCAGCAACAGAACCCTAATTCTCAAATTTTTCGAGCTTCATCACCTCTTCAATCTGTCGTGCTCAGATCCCCTTCTAAGCAGGAGCATCACCAGCCCATGGAATTCCTTATCTATCTCGTTGTAATCTTCTCACACCCTCGGTCTGTTGAGCAGACACACAATTTGTCTTCTCAATTTTAGATTTCTCTCGATTTAGAACATCATCTCGATTTAAGTATCATCAGCTCTCTCTTTCTCGATTTATTTCTAGGCACAGCTTTCTTCTTTTCTTAGTTTTTGGATCGAATGATGGAATTCTTGATTTTAGGGTTAGGTCAATCATTGGGGTGGTTATTTGCGCCCCAATTGAATCCACCCAGTGATATTCACAGCCTCTTCTAAATGATAAGGGTTATCCAGTGATAGTAATATCCACTGCTAAGTGATAAGGGGTACCCTGAATGAGAGCCTCTTAACCATAGCTGGGCTCCAGATAGTGTTTACCCTGAAATGACAATTTTGCTCTTTTTGCCCAATTTTGGTGATTTCTCCTTCTTTTCGTCCGTGCGACTCCAGAGTACCTAATAACTCGAAAACATGCGTAAAATACATAATTTACTAGAAAAATAGCAAAGAAAGCATAAACTCTTAGATAGTAAATTAGGTGTATTCTACACCTATCAGGGACCAAAAATCATTCATCAACTCCCCAGGCCATGATTGCCGCACCTTAACACTCTGCCAACATCGATGTCCAGCCATGTTGGTCGTCCGCTGCCAACCCGATATCCGACCATGTTGGCCGTCCGCTGCCAACCCGATGTCCATCCATGTTGGTCGTCCGATGCAAACCTAATGTCCATCCATATTGGCCATCCGGTGCCAACCCGACGTCCATCCATGTTGGTCGTCCGCTGCCAACCCGACGTCCAACCATGTTGGCCGTCCGCTGCTAACGCATTGGCCAAGGGCCAATGCTCCTTTTCCTGCGCAACAGAAGCTTTAGATGAAGCTTCGTATCAGGCCATGACGCATCTTTCAGCATGAGCCATGCTAAAAACATGGGATGTTACAAGTCCTCTGCCGAAAGTGATCCTCTATGGACAGAGTCGAGACAATGCAACTAATTGGTTCACACTTCGTATGATTGTCTACGGATACGAGATCGAATCAATACAACAACAAGATAACTTGTGTGATTGACTATGGATACAAGATCTAGACAATACGACAACGAAATATGTTACCTGATAATAGGTTCGTACTTAACCAAACTTTATATGATCACTATCAAGTATTTCAGAGCTTACGTAAAGTGAAATTTACTTTAAATTATATAAACAAATATAATTGCGGAAAAAAAAAGTAAATCACACAGCAAGATTTTGTTAACGAGGAAAACTGCAAGTGCAGAAGAACCCCGGTACCTAGTCCATAATTGAATACTCTCATAATTAAGCCATTATAAAAAATCTATACCAACTTCCTATAGTTGAGACCAAACAACTACCCCTAGTTCACTTAATTTACTTTGCAAAGTTTTTGACGTATGAAGTGGAGAGGGATTAATCTATCCATTCATTTCACTTAGGAGCTTCCGATTTTTTTTTAATGTTATTTTACCTATTCTTTTTTAATATTGAGTTCTTTACATCTCATCTTGAATATCAAGAACAGACTTTGCTTAGGTTTGGAATGGTGTATGATGAAAGCTTCAGATCTGTGAATTTGATTATTGGTGCTTAATCTCATGGGATGCAACTGCGATTTATTATTTTAGTTCAGCTCTTGAATTTTGATTAGGTATTCTCTTTGTTGAATTATGATGGTTTAATTCGGTGTGGGATTCATATTTGAGTTTTTCGAATTGTAAAAATTGATTTTTAGACTTTTAGGTTTCAGTTCAGTCATGATTTTTCGTCTACACTTGGTTTCCTTGCCGTGATTGGTTATTTTTCTAAGCATGACTCGCTCACACACACACACACACATACACATACACACACACACACACACACATATATATATATATATATGGTTAAAACGGATCAAAATTTGATAGTTTAAGGACAAGATACATATATATATATATATATATATACCCACCTATTGCTCGTTGTCGTAGTACTTAAATATGTCATGCCTTTGATTTTGTAAGCTTTGTTTGATCCTTTTAGATTTAGGTTGGATAAAAATTGGCGAGGTATTTTCTTTTCGAAGTAGCCGGAGAATGGTTAACTATTATACTTAGGAATAGTCCGAGTAAGCTAATCTAACCAATTACAATCGTGAACAAACCATGTCGTAAATAAGTTTTATGTACCGATGAAGGTTTTTTCAGTTGTTTGAGAACAAATTATTAGTTCTATTTTGTTATCAGGTGGAAAAAAGTCTTATATAACCTATTGGTAACTTGTAACGCTTCAATATTTATATGTTCGTAGTCTAACTTAACGAAGTTGACTTTATTAATCGGATCAAGCAACTCGAGTTTTGGAACTAAATTTGACAACCAAACTTGACATACCAATGCTTGGTGTGTTCAACTGGGCAGTGCTTTAATAATTATCTAATCTGCCCGATCAATTTCTATACTCTGATCTCAATTTTGATAATTCTTCTTTCATCTGTAATGTAGACCTTTGAAGTTGCTTCGTTGCTTTTGATTTATTCCCTACTCTTCTTCATCTTTTTTTGAATGGAAGTTAGATTTTGACTGAACGGATTTTTGATTCTGCAAATGAGGCTGATACAGTTGCAAGTAATACCGACGAAGATAAGCGCTCTCCTCAACGTAGTTCATTGATTCGTTGTGTAGAGGTCGTTCCATTTTCGGAGGCACGTACAATTTCTTTTGTCATAAACATACATCAAATTACCCGATGCGGACAAGGCGTTATATTTGAGATTGTAGGTGTTCCGTGACTAACATAAAAAATTATTCGTGATTTCGATCATAGGCAGGACATTATCATGGTCCCTAAAGAAAAATCAGAGTTGACTTTTTAATTCCATGAATGTCTGGAAAGCATTTTCATTTATTTAGCTCTTGTTTCTTGCAAAGTGATGCATGATCCTGCATAGTATAGTGTTCCGTCTTGGCTGTTGAGGTTAAGTCACGTAGTGTTGAATGTTTCAATGCATTTTACGCCGATCATCTTGGTCTCTACAATGAATTGCACGTCACAGGAGTAAGATTTTTAATCTTACTTTTGAGCATGATATGGATAGAATCCTGTCGGAAGACTATTCCGGAGATAGTTGGTCCACAGTGATGATACGTTGACGCCCTAAAAAAACCGGGTAAAATCCCGTGAGGGGATCCGAAAAACGAGAGAAAGGCTCTCAACACTGGGATCATAAATGGGCAGATGTGGGTCCAGCAATTTGTGAGGTGCGGTATATTTCACGGGATTTGATCCCGGTAGCCTAAGCATTATTGGTTAGATTGTCATGTGGCAGTACGTGGTTCGTGGGTCTACGAATAGTTCTGTATGATTTAATCCCTGAGAGTTAACGACTGCTTTCCAAAAATAAGTTCAAACGGTTTGTCAGTTTTTTTATAGAGGGATTTCCTGTTTAGTCCACTAAACCGGGTCGGGTTTAGTGGCTAGTCCAGCCAAAGCTTCTTCTTAATCGTTAGTCCAAAAAAGTTTAAATTCAAGTAGATTTACCTATATACCCCCGAACATTATAAGTTCGTATTTTACATTTAAATTCAAGTAGTAACTAGTAAGTATACTAGTAGTATGTAGTATACTAGTAGTAACTAGTATACCAGTAGTATGTAATATACTAGTAGTATACTAGTATGTAGTATGTAGTAATAACATATGTAGTATGTAGTATACTAGTAGTAACTAGTACTAATAGTAATATGTTATGTATTGATACTAGTACGTTATATATTGTCACTACATATTGATATGTAGTATATGTTTGATACGTAGTATGTTATGTATTGATACTACTACATATTGATATGTACTACATTATATATTGACACTACATATTGATATGTAGTATATGTTTGATATGTAGTACTTTATATATTGACACTACATATTGATATGTAGTACGTTATATATTGACACTACATATTGATATGTATTACGTTATATATTGATATGTAGTACGTTATATATTGACACTACATATTGATATGTAGTACGTTATATATTGATATGTAGTATGTTTGATATGTAGTACATTATATATTGATACTACATATTGATATGTAGTATGTTATGTATTGATACTACATATCAAAAAATTGTTATGTATTGATACTACATATGTTACTATTAGTACTAGTTACTACTAGTAGATACAACTAGTATAGTACATATTTATATGTAGTATCACCATATTGATATTACTAGTATTTCGTAACATACTACTAGTAACATTTACATGTGGTGATACTAATTAGACTTAGAAGGGTGTTTTAGGCATTTTGAAAATACACTTTATAATTTTCACAAAGTTTTTGGACTAGAGAGTAAATGTTTTTCATGGATGAACTAGCCATTAACTGGGTCATGAAAAAGTGGACTAGCCAATAATTCCTACTTTTTTATATCCACCCTCCGTGTCCTAATCCAAAAAAGTCGTTACATAGCATCCTAGGAACTTACGCTATTCCATGTCCCTTAATAACATCATCATAAAATAGCGAACAATGAATAGTTTAGAAACCGGTATCACCGGGTCTCTTTATCCTCCTTGATATACTTAAGGGTAACTGTAGATGATATGACGGTTTCGTCTTTATCCTTTGACGGGATAATATGTCTTTTTTTTTTTCGTTATTTGCTCCACTCATGGCATTCTTTTTTCGTATTCTGACATTTACGTTTTCCGGTTTAGACGACAACTAGTTCTGCTCATGTTGAAGTTCGAAATACTGTTGCGTTCTTTCTGTCTGGTATTTTTAGGGGAAAAGATTTAGAGGTCGGGTCGGATGATTGCTCTTTAGTTCATATGCCAAAAAATAGACTTATTCTTATGTATGTGTTATCGTTTTGCTGACCTGTTTTCACCTTCTTTGTTTGTACACTAGGGAATTACCCGTGCCGTACCGGCACGGGCTATTTCACAGTGGTGTAAACTGAAGAATGGAAGAAATAGAAGAAGGAAAATAAAATGAAGAAGAAAAAGAAAACAGTCCGAGTTTATCTTCTCGATCTGGGGATAAGACCAACCACAAATGATAAAGGTACTCACCCAAATGATATTGGAAGCCCAAGTAAAATGACTATTTTTCCCTTCAACTAATCTGATAAAATATTCTTCGTCGGTATCCGAATGACACGTTCGAGTAGTCAATCTCACATAACTTTTCGAGATCTATTCAACGATACTAATTTCGTATCTAATCATTATTAGATTAATTCCTACTAATTAATATACTTGTTAGATAATCATTGTTAGATTATGTAACGTCCGTGTTAAACTAATAGAGTTATTAGCAGCTAAGACCTCCCTGACTACTTAATATACTTGTTCAGTTTGTGATGCCAAAAATTAGGAGGAGTCAGGAGGTCAATACTGGCAGAATTACGTTTACCTGCAGCACGTTTCATAAAACCAAATGAGCTACAACTCCCAACTTTCAGTAAATAAATTTAAATGCCAACTAAACATTTACTCGATAATATAGCATACACTCATACAACATGACTTATTAGAAGGATGATTCTCAACAAACAAAGGAACACAAAGAGTTACAAAAAGAAGAAATTCAGGAAGATAATACTTCCGTTTAGTGTTCTAGGGAGAGCGAGGATGATGCATTAATTTTATTTACCCAGACCCGCTCAACAGTTTGAATGCGCTGGGGAGAACATTCTGCTTCTTGTTAGAAGGAGTTCAGAGCAAATTGGAAATTCACGGGTTGGTGAAGAATCTGCAAGAAGCCAGATAACGCTGCATCCTTCGCCGATTCCTAGGGAATTCGAGAGTCGTTTGATAACCTGGGAGATTAGATGCGCTGGGTCGAACCATCTATCCAGACTCCAGAGATACAGAAACGGCAGAACGAACAGAAATAGCCTGCGTTGCAAACATGACATCATTATGTTACTGGCAAATACTTATAAACAAACTAAGATATTATATATTGCATAATGTTATCTTGGCGACAGGAAGGTCCACTTTCTCAATGCAGGCATTTTCTACCTGTACACTGTGTGGTACATCAATAAATAATAGTATATGATTAAGCGGTCATTTTCCCTTTTTATTTTTTCATGGCCACTGTTTGGGTGGGGTGGGGAAGAGGCGGTTAGTATTGCATCCTAAGTGCCGAAAGGATGATTTTGATGTCTGTTTTCTCATCTCATCTCCCTGAAATCTAATTATCCGTTTAAAGCCGAAACGCAGTTTGGACAACTATACTAACATCCTAAAATGTATGCCTTGATCAAATCAGTAAAATAACTTGATGATGCAATAAAAATAAAATATACCCATTATATGGGTGATCCAACTAAAAGACGTATCGTCCCTGATAATATTTCCAAGCTAACATCTTAACAATGTTTGGTCTCAATAAGATCCGTTTAAACAGTAAAAACAAAATAATTTTGGTGTAACATGGCAACAAAATGTATGCAGCTTGTTCCCTAGATCATAATCATGTGGAGAAGTCAAAGAGAAACCTCTATGAAAGTGATGTGGCCGATGATAGAATAAAAGGGATAACTTTAGCATATCAACCAAACACATACTTGAGTATTCGATTCTGGAGATTATTTCACATATAATGACAGTGCATATACTTACTTACATTTCAATTTTATTAATGCAAATTTAAAATTTTCATTACCAAGTTCTTTTGAAATCTTTTCCAGCCAAAAAGCTATATGCATTCCAGAATTTGGTGGCCCTAAAAGCAGTGTATCCTACAAAATCCAAAACAACAAATTAGAAAACAAAACCAAAAAACATCTTAAATCAAATTTGGGATTTGGATATCAGCAAAAGTGTTTAGAGTTGATGAAAGTATTATATGGTGATTATTGAAAATGAAAATGGTTTCTTTGATAATATGGAGGAAACTGAAAAATCATGTCAGTTTTTTTGTTTTAAATTAGTGTATTACCTCAACAGTATTAGTTGATACTGAAGATAATGGAGGAAATTAAATTAACGGAACCTATAATCCGAAGATCAACATATATAAGATTCTTCGAACCCACAATTTTTTTTTTTAAGAAACCGCAAGGTGGATTTAGAAGATACGAATGATATTATTACCTCGAACACATTAGTAGTAGAGTAACTTAATTAGTCTGGGTAAATCTCTTCCTTTTTCATAAGATTCAACAACCTTTGATGTCCATACTTATTGATTGGCAGATCAATTCCCACTGTAAAAGACAACGGTAAATCCAGAAATGTTTTAGTCATATTCGATGATGCTCCTTTGACTCCTGTAACACACGAATTTCTGGAATTCGACATTTGAAGAAGAAAATTAGTAAACCTAAAAACAGAAAGGCCATTTGGAGTCGAAGGTCTGACATCTAACATAATGAAATTGGAGATTTGATCATAAATGAATCAATCTCTTAATCAATATGAAGATTGTTCCTAGACAACAATAAATTAGGGACTTTCACATCGCAGACCCATGAACGATTTTAAAACAAAAATTGGAAAACAAAACTCAGGAATGGGAATCCAGAAACCACAACACAATATCTCTCAGATTTGGATATCGAAAATTCAAGCAATTTAGCATGAACGGAACCCAAAAAAAAAGGGAAAAAAATGTAAACCAAAAACTGATTCTAGGGAAAGAATACTCACACTTTCGACTGGAACTGATGTTGATTTCGATCCGAATTAGCCATTTTATAGACCTGTTCCAAACAATGCAAGGATGAGCGTTTTTTATTTTTAATTCTGAGATGCATGCAAAATTAATATTGAATTACTCACAAAGTTAGTGTTCTGTCACTATCTTCATAAAATCTTATCCTTTAAGCTCTATAAATTTCTACACACAATCATATTTTTCATTGTTGGAGTACAAAATTGTAGACCTAGTTAAAATTAACATTATGACAGGTAATTTAAGAACAGTTTTCATAGGAGAATTGTGGAACTTAAGACAAATCGAAACTGATTAATTTTCTTAAACAAAAAAAAAAAAAAAAACAGTGGTTTTATTAATCAAATTGGCACTAAAAATACAATTAACATTTATGAAAGGCAAATTTAAAAGCATTTTCATAGGGAATTTTTTGGACTCAAAGACAATTCGAAACTGAAATTGTATTTAAAAAAGAAAAAAACATAAGAATACCATATGTAATCAAATACGCATGAATTCATAGACAACCACCATGGACACAATATGTAAACGAATCAAGAAAAGCGGTAGCTTACATGTTGATCTGACGCAACTGATGCTGTAATCGAATAGCCTTGGACATTTTATATATGGAGAAGGAAATTAAAGTTGGATGAGCGTTTTTTTATTTTTTTTGTTTAAATTCAATTAGAGCCGAAACATCTTCTGGCGTCGAAGATGGAAGAAGAAGCATGTATCGTTACTGAATAGGAAAAATGAAAAGATTTAATTAGATTAAGAATGATTAGAGGGCCATTAACCTTCTTCTGGTGTTGAATGGGAACGGAGATGCTCAGTCATTCCTAGGGTTTCCGCAGAATTAAATGAGCAGCGAGGAAACGGACTTTAAGATGGGGGACACAAAGCGGTAATAGCCATTGGATTAACTACATTTGGAGGGGAATGAAGATCCCGCTTTTGAGACGTATAATAGCCATTGGATCAACCAATCAAATACGTCATTCTAGGAAAGGAGGAAAGATCTTAGCCAGTAGTTACAATTCCCTATGTATCCTGACCGCTGAGTGACACACCGAACCCTCCTGTTGTATAAGCATAGATAGTGTTTTTATTTTGTGCTGCAGTATTTAAAGTGACATAGGATGACACTTCTGCTCCATATACCCATCTGAAAGTGTGCCCATTCAATCCCTTCACCAATGAGTTTTATCACGAAGAGCTTCCTTCATCAAATACTCCGATTTGTACAGTCAAGAAAACATGCAAGGGTTAACTTAGTGCTTTTAATTCCATCAGGAAGAAGTGGAATTGATAATTCAAATATTGAGATTGCGGCTGCCGGTAACCACTCTATAGCTAAGAAAGTATATAAAGATTTTATCAACACTTTATATAAAGTGGCGCGAAATCTGCGGGTAATGACGGTGGTTCTTCGGCTAGTTCCGACCTTCATTCATATTTTCCGCCAGGGCTCCATCCATAAGAGAGAAAACCTTGATAGGCGGGGTTACTTCCTTATTTTCTAAGTTTGAATATGGACCTAATGATTCTATGTGTTTCACTCGGAAGTTTACTTTTCCTTTCCCTTTGCTTACTCTTTCTTTAGTCTGGTTCTCACTGTCACTGCACATACAGCGGTTGCTGAAAGGCTCTAAGCGATATGCTATACCTCCTGATCAGCTGGTTCGTGATATGAAGATACATGATGTATGGTGGCGGATGCATACGAATTATATCTTAGAAGAATATCAGATCGAGGTTGGGAACCTCCGGTGCCGACTTGAGCTTGCTAATCTTCGCTCGAGTTTTGCGGCCCCTGCTTCGTGGAAATATGTTTATCCCGCTGTTAATTGTCATGAATAAGTTGTTGCTGATTTGCGTTTGTCAATGCATCATAAATTTGTTGCGGTACCAACACTTAGTTCCTTAGTTTCCTTTAATCAGTACTCCTATTTTTAGCTTGTCTTTAATTCCATAACTAGTTAGAATTCTATAGTTGGTATAACTTGCTTAGCAAGTATTTAGAGCTATAAATACAACTCAAGAGATGGTAAAAGAACTCAAGAATTAATACGAGAAATTCTTCTATAATCTCATTTTCAATATTTTCTAGTCTTCTTCTTCTCCTATTCTCTTAATTCTTCTTTTATCTGGGTTCTAAACCTATTTCAGTTACGTACAACCTAATGTTTTGGTCTAGAACCCTAACATCTGGTTCAGAGAAAGTTTATCCTGTACCTAATTTTACACCAATTTTTTTCCTTGCAATGACGTACACCGAAGATTTGTCTCTCATACAATTACTGGAGTTACAACCAAACTTGATGGGATCGCAACCAAAATTGATACACTTGTTCAAACCCTCACCACTAATCATCATGCAGATAAAAAAGCTCGTGAGGATGATAGAGCTAATCGTAAGCTTGATTTATCTGACCATGAAAATCTCTACCACATGCCTCACTGGAGCTTTCCGTGTTGTCCTTGAAGAGCCCCTTCCTCATCTTAAACACACGGTGGATTCTTCTCAAACCAATACACATCGTACTACCAATAATAATCACTAGTGGAAAATGGGGTTTTCTTGACCCATAGCCCCGACCCTCAATAGCGGTCAATTGATCATGGACCGGTCAAGACCGTCTCATATATAAAAAAAAATGGAGCATAGTTTGGAGGGCTTAAGTTGGTCGTTGAATTAAAAGTTTTATTATTATTTTATTCCTAGCTCAACGACCCACACTCGGACCGGTGAACCTAGCTTTTCATACAGTTCAATTTTCTAGGCATCCATTATCCTTATCCCCTTCATATCTCTATTATATCTCTCTCACTTTTTCTCACCTCCGCCCATCTCTTTTTTTCTTCGCAGTAACACCTCAACTCTTTATTTTTCTCTCACACAATTTCTCTTGCCCGAGCTCCAAATTATTTCAACCAGATCACTTGAACAAATATTTTCAATTAAAATTAAAATTTCGTAAAACCCTATAGCTCTAATATGCTGTTTGGGTTTGAAGATTCAACATGAATAGGTAAGAACAACCATTTTCTTCTCTATTTCTCCAGATCCGTCCGTATTATGTTTGATTGGATGTTATTTTTCTCCAATCTAAACTCACTTCAACCATTTTCTTTGAAAACGTAATTTCGCCTTTTTCTTTTTTTTATTCTTTATTGATTTGGTTTGTAGGGTTTTAAATTTCTTCAGATTTTTTTCGTAGGATTTATTATAAGACCAATTATCATCCTCCGTTGGACTTTTCAACATTTTCAGGTATAACTACTCAACCATTTTTATCTGATTTGATTTTTCTTTGTTTGTTAAAGTTATTCATTTGGTGTTGATATGTTATTGTAGATGTACCCAAGGCTCAGATTTCAAATGTTTTGCTTGGTGTTTGGGAGGTACAAATATCCTAAAAATTATGTACTAGTTCACTAAGGTGTGATAAAAAAAAGGGCTCGTATAAGATGCAAGTCTACTAACTCTGAAAAAATCTGAGGTTTGGTTCTCAATTTTTCTGCTCTCTTTTTATTTAGGGGTTTTCTCGAATTGATGGAGGGTTCGAATTAATGTTTTTGCTACTATTTTCTTTGTAAATTGTTGTTATTGTTGTGTTTATGGTTTTGATTTAAGCGTTCAATTTTGTTTTCATTGGGGTTTTCATGAAAATGAAACCCTAGGTTTTTAATTTGGGATTTTTTAATTTGATTTTGTACTCAATCTATGTTTCACATACAATAGCTGACCTAGGATGATTTGTTTTGGGTTTGTTCTTATTTTTTTGGGTGAGATTTTAGGGATTTATTTAATGATTTTTGTTGGTGATAATTTGGGTATTGTAGGATTAGCGAATGCAAACACATTTTCTGTTCAAGCTGGAAAAGATTCAGGTGTTGTTCTTTCTGCTACTAAGACTAACAAACAGAAAAACCCTCTAACTTTGGTGCAAAAACTGTCATGAAAAAAGAGTTATGTAGATTGGCTAAGGCTGCTAATCCCCTAGTAATTTAACAAAACCCTTCTCTTATTTATCAGATTTAGTAATATATTTTTGATGCATACATGGATAACTTGATTTTATAGCCACTTGAAAGCATTGGTTGTGTGTTCCACAAGGGCATGTTGTGTTATGGTTGCTGGGTACATCCTATTACAAAACAATTGTTTTAAGTTCAAAGTGTAAGAATACAATGCCCTTTTGGTTCCTTTCATTTAGTTAAAGAATCTATTTTAAGATAGTTATTACTTCTTTTTAATTTAATTAAATGGGGAATCTCTTTGTAGGAGAGCACAATTTTCTTCCCGGTATTAGGGAGTGACGTTGAATACACTAGAATGACAAACCTCATTTTTTATAGATGTCTTCGCTCGGTAAGAAGCTATAATATTGTGTTGTCAATATAGAGTTGTTTTAGCATTTGATTTTGACTTGTACTGACAGTTGTCTTGTGCTTATATTATTTGCCGCATCTTTTTTATCAAGGTCATGCTCCACACATCCCATATCTACCACATATCTTGCAGGCCGTGGGAAGAAGCAATAATTCCCATATCTTCTGAGCCATTTCATTCAAGATGTAAACATTCCATATGGAACATTGGTTTTCCGTTAACTTCATTCACTAAAATATGGCGTTTGGTCAAGAATGGCAGGATTCCATGGCCCTGCGGATCACAACTGGTATGGAACGATGGATACCAGTATACTACTGCGGGTTTAGTTTCTGCGCAGGTGAGCTTTTCTTTTAGTTTTTTTTTTTTTTTTTTTTTTTGCATATTGATTATTGGGTTATCAACCTTGAGAAATTATCTGGGTTGGGTGTGTTTGTATTTATATATTCTTTGATAATAATTTTCTTATTGTGTGACCCAATTTGATAAATATGGAGATTTCTTTCTACAAAACTCACACAATCTGTTTCGAAGACTAGGGTAAACTCACTCATATTTTATGTGATGATTATCTTAGTAGGATTCTGCAGCTGGTCATACTAAATATATTGAATTTTCGAAAGCTGATGCATGTATTATGTAAATGCTAGTTGCTTGATATTAGATTCTATAATTTATAAATATACAATTATACCTTGTGACTTTCAGGAATCTCTTTTTTGGATCATACCCTCTCTTTCAACCTATCTCAATGAATGAAGACCATTATAATTTATAGCGAAGATGAATATCTATAGTAACGCTCAACCTTTAATTTTGCACCATTAGAACTTTTTTTTAGTACGTAAGTCTTTTAAGATTCTGAATTGATGCATATTTTTAGGCATGTTATTGAGTAAGACATTGATGATTTCATATTGGCATTGATCATTGTGGGTGTTCAACTGCAATTGTAACTTTATTATAACATGTATATCGAGTCCTGTGGTATATATGTGGAGTTCATGTTTAGAAGAAAGGCTTTTACCTTAAATCTTGACAAAGATCTTATGGGAATCAATTTTGAACGTAGAATACTTAAGTGAGTTTGTTTATTAGTGTTTCAGTTAGCTCAATCCATCATCTCCATTAACACTTTCATCTGACTTAGTGGTTCAGTTATGTTGGTTGGTTTTATTGAATCGACGATATGTTGTTGATGATTATATATGATTTTTCATATAATAATAAGATATCCTTCCATTATATATACCATGTGTCGATTTAAAATTGGATGCAATCATATGTTCCACATGATGTATACCCAGGGGGTGTGATCTTCTTTGTTATGTTTATTTTCCCATTTCCCTTTCTATCTAAGCAATTCTATATAATTATTTGTGTATTGTTAATTGAATGTAACTCCACACCGAAACAATTGACATGGTATCCCAGATGACTTGCAGGATATAAAAGGTATGTTCATCAGCCACACATGACAGCTTCAACAACTTACCCTCGACCAAGGAAAATCATGCGTTGTTACAGTTAGAGTGACTAGGAATGGGAAGAGTTTGACTTTGTGTCCACCAAAGATGTCCCATTCCCATTGTTGTTCAATTTTTTTTTTTTTTTTTTTTTTTTGGAAAATTTTCATGTGCTAACACATTCGCTTATACATGGAGAAGAGATACACGCCGCCATCCAGAAGAATCTGATCCGAAAGTTGATAAACTCATCTAAATGGGAAATTCTCTATTTGTAATGTTCACATTTATCGAAATGTAACTCCCTTCGTGGAGTATCAATGAAATCTGAAATGTCAGCATTATAGAAAGAGAACAACATTTTCTTAATTCAGTGTTATGCGACAGCGGGCTATGATTAGAAGATGCGCATGGGAATGAGTAGAGGAGTAGAAAAGCACAACATAATTATAAACTAGGTATTAAATTTTTATTCCTTCGGTTTACTTCTTAAAAGATTTTTATCCATGTTCTTTTTCTTCTTATTTTTGTAAGTCCCTCTAACCAAGTAGTATTCCTTGTTTCTTTGAAACCAGCGCCTTGGAAGAGTCAGCCAAAATATTGAATTACCCCTCCTAGGTCAATAAGCTCTTTGTCTCTTGCTTCACTCTCTCATCTGTATTGACAATTCGAGGGTTAGTAAATCGTAATGTTGTTCTTCTAATACGTTTTCGTAGTGTTGTTATTTTTTTGTTTTGATTTGTCATTCATAGTTCCACTTCATAGTAATTGGTCAACTTTTTTCTTAGAGGGAATTAGATTAGTCTTGCACGTTTTAGGGATTAATTTGTAATCTTGTATACTTATATCCACCTTATATTGTTTGTTCATAGTTTCATAAATCTGATCCTTATCTCATTATCTTGCTTTCAACATTATATCAACAACTAGCAATTGTGTAACATTATCAACATCTAAACTGTGCAGTATAACTACATTAAAGTTTGGCAAGGCTATTTGCAGATGATACATACCATACCATTCGTCTCAGAGAAAAGCAATTTGGTGCTCTTCCAGGTTGGTTAATTGAACTTGTTCTGTTGTATGAGTATTCATGGGCACTTTGAATTCTAATTGAATCTTCTGATATATTCATATTCTTCAGGTATTGAGGTAGGGCAGCAGTTTTCAGGGCAATGGGGATGGTATTGTTGCTGCTTATACTCCAGCTGAATAAGCATTGGTACCTGTTAGACCTAACAAACTCCAAGAAACTCCTACACAACTTCCCTCATAGGTTATGCCTGATGTTTGCGCACAACCCAATATTATGGAAACTGCAGTTGTAATTACACCACCGTCATCAGTCACCTCCTCAAATTAACTCCAACTTTAGGTATTCATATTCAGGTTGGTTAACAATTCATAGAGCTGTGTAGATATTGTTCTGACATGTGAATCTCATGAATTAAAATACCAACAGTGAAAAAATTCCACGATATTGAGTGCTTTACTTCAACAAGGTACTTGGATTTTGTAGTTATTTCGTAGAGTTTATATACCGAACCGCGAGTACAATTTGTTGTTAAAATAGTTAATTAGATGAATTGATGATGAACATAGATCTTAGTATCTTAGTCTTGAAGTTGTAACTTATTAGATTTTAATAAAGTTCCCTGAGTTTAATTATCAACTTTAATTTTAATTTCATTTGAGTTTGAATTCTGATTTGAGTTTTATTTCAGTTTCGTTCCGGTTTAGTCAGATTATTTCAGCCCAGACAGATCCAGTTCAGGAAAGTCAGCCAATCTGAATCCTTTTTTTATTATATTAAAAGTATATTTATGACCGATGAGGGCCAGTCCTAATTTATTGACCGTTAGGAGTCGGTCGTTGATATAAGTGATTCAGCGACTCGCATAGCCACATCATAAATAAAAAAGACGCTCAAACAACGACCCTTTCCCAGACCGCCAAAGCAAGTCATTTAAATCGTATCTATGACTTGATTTGACGGTTGCGAAACTGTTATTTTCCACTAGTGAATGGTGGTGGAATTCTTGACACTCCTGTTCGCACTCCACCAGTTAACTTGAAGTTTCCTTCTTTTGATGATGATGATCCCGATGGTTGGTTATTCCAAGCTGAATAATATTTTTCTTGGCATAGTATTGCCAATAATATGAAGGTATCATTAGCTGCTGCCCATCTTAAAGGATACGCTAATGCATGGTTCGGTTGGAAGAGAACTACAATTGTCAACCCAACATGGCCACAATTCTGCTCTTTAATGCGGGAACGCTTTTCCAGGGATAAATTTATTGATGCTAAGATGGTTATTAGTACAATTAAATAGAAAGGTACTGTTAAAGAACATATTCCTGATTTTAAACGTTTTTTAAATTCTGTGATTTCTCTGAATCACACTTGATTAATTTGTTCATTGTTTCCTTAAAACCTGAAGTGGGCATTGTTGTTTACTAGCAACTTCCAAACAAATTTCTCGACCAACCCAGTTTCGACCACCTGCTGCTACTAATACTTTACCATTAAGGAAGAATCCAATACCTCCTGGTGCTAAGCGGATTACGTGGGAAGAACAAAAGGAAAAGCGAGATAATGGTCTTTGCTTTAATTGTGACCAACTCTATCAGCCAGGTCATCTTTGTTTGAAGCCTAGACTTTTAATATTGGATGTTCCTCCAAACTCAGAGACCATTGATGCATACCATGATGAGTGTAGCTATGATGCTACTGAAGATCTTATTCTTACTCACAATACTTTTTCAGAGGATTCAGGACCAAAAATTTCCTTGAATTCCCTAATGGGTTCTTATTTTCCAAAGACTATGCATATTATGGGTTATACTAAAGCTCATCCTTTTACAATCTTGATTGACTTTAGCTCAACTCACAATTTTCTTCATCCTAAAATAGCTAAACAGTGTGGATATTCTTTATAATCTGGAGATGCTGCCTTGCAAGTTGTTGTTGGTGATGGTGCTCAAATACAGACTCGGGGGTTTTGTCGTAATGTACAAGTTAAACTTCAAGATTATTCTTTTTCCACGGATTTTTATCTTCTCAATATCAGTGGTTGTGATGATGTATTAGGAGTTCAATGGTTACGTACATTGGGTTTTTCTTCGTCTACAACCTTATAGACAACGCACTGTTACTAACCAATCTTTTTCTAAACTTTCTCCAAGATTTTATGGCCCTTTTCGTATTCTTGAGAAGATAGGATTAGTGGCTTATAAATTGGAACTTCCAGCAGAGAGTCGCATTCATCCTGTTTTTCATGTTTCCAAGTTGAAACTGAAGTTAGGATCAACACATGTTGTTCAACAGATTCTACCATCTGTTATTGATTATGACAAGTGGGAACTGATAGGGTGTAGAATACATCCTATTTATTATCTATTGTTAATGCTTTCTTTGCTATTTTTCTTGTGAATTATGTATTTTACGTGTGTTTTTGAAGTTATTGGGTACTTGGAGTCGCACGGAAGAAAAGAAGAAGAAAGCATCCTAATTTAAGCCAAAAGGGCTAAAAGGTTTCACAAACGAATACTATTGGGAGCCTAGTCAAGGTTAAGGGGCAAATCTCTCAATAGAGTATTAGAAACAGCCAACTAATGTTAAGGGGTAGCCACCTATTATAGGGTGTCCATTGGGGTGTCCCCTAGCCTATGTAATGGGTGCAATTTAGCCATCCCACGTTTATAACCCTAAAACTGGATCTTCTTTCATTATTATTACAACTCATCTGAAAGTGAGGCGCAACCATTAGCTGAGACCTAAATCGAGAAATTATTTTCTCAATCATTCATTCCAAGTCCCTAAAACTGAGAAAGGAAGAGATCGAGAAATGTTGTCGAAATTGAGTTTAAATCTGTCGAATCAAGGTCAAACTGGGAACTGAGGGGTTGAGAGATGATATTTATGGAGAGTGAATCAAGAGAAGGAGGCCTATTTGTGTTGACTTGGTTGCAGTTCGATGATCTGCTATTACTGATGAGAATATTGCTGTCGAATTTGTGAGACAGAGAGAAGAAATCGAAGATGAATTCATTGCCAGGGTTTGAAGGAAATATGGTTCTGTTACTGCATCTGCTTTAAGGGGATTCATGGAAGAATTGAAATTGCAGAATGGGTTTTGTATGGGGGTACTGTTGAGATGATGAAGAACAGTTAGGGTTTGGTTCAGATCGAAGATGGGTTTTGATAAAAGATTTAGATGACCCAAATGATGTTGTTGATTGAATGGGTAAACTCGATTCGAGTTTGTACTGATTCGAAGAAGAAGAATCCGGGTTTCGGTGGATTGAAGGTTAGATCGAGATTGAATAACCCAATTGATGATTGTTGAATTTCATAGGTATGAGGATGAAGATTCGATGTTGTTCAATCGAAGAAAAATAGAGATGGTGGTGCTCGAAATTGATCTCTGCTGTTAATGAAGTTCGAGTTGCTGTGGGTATTATAACTTAGAGAAGAAAGCAAATGGGTTTTGTCTTGTGAATGGGTTGGAGCTGGTGATGATTTGAAGCTGCGTTGTTGAATGAATGTGTGCTTGAAAGAACTTGGTAGATGTATGCTAGGATTTCTTAACAGGTGAAGAAATGAATAGCCTGAAACAACGGCCGGAATGTCCTGTAAACAAACGGAACTCGGCCGGTTTTCCATTCTGGCGAGTTGACCCGGTAGCTGACGATGTTCGATCCAGCTTAGTGACTCAGCCGACTCAGCTCTGACTAAGACAGCTGATTGGGATGACTTCCTCGCTTTTGACCCGAATGACTGACGACGACTGTTAGTTTGACCTTTGACCGTTAGTCCTAACAGTGGACTGACGGAATATTCCGTTGACGGATGGAATTTTCAGGTGGCCGGCGGTGACGGATTCCGGTCTATTTTTGGTCAAAAACCCAGTTTTCCGGTGAGCAAAAATTACAGAATTTTGTGTGGACTTCTCTCATGTGTGTGAAGACTTAGAATTGGGAATTGGATGAAAACTTGGAAGTTTTGGAGAATTGGACTTGAAATTGGAATATGGCTCAAATTGGGAAAGTGGTGTTCTTATGGAATGTGGAATCTTTTCCTACAAAGATATGGAGAGTATTGAAGCCTATAAATAAAGGAGCTCTCTACAACTTTATACACATATCTACTTTGGAGAATGAGTTAAAGTGCACAAGGATTGTAGGAAGGAGCAACCATCATCTTTTCAATAAGTTTTTCTTTCTTTCTTTCTTAATTATTATTATTATTGTGTGAACTCCAAACTATGAGTAGCTAATTTTCTTATTGATTGAGGATGAATTCCTAGTTCTTAACATATGGTTTGAGTTTTTGTTTCAATTCTATCTTGAAGTTTTTCATATGATTATCGTTTGTTTTTACTAATATTAATGTTTATGATTAATTGATAGGTTGTTTAGAGTGCACGCTAAATTGATTTGTTAATTTGATCTAAAGCTAGTGAAAGTTAGGGAATACGTAATAGTTTCTTGACTCTTTACACAAGTAGAAAACACGAGACCTTGCGGAGGGATTCCGTGGAGCAATTGTGTGTGAAAACAATGCTAGAAAGTGGACCAAGCGAACCGAGTCTAACTACTAGTACTAAACCTAAGTTCATAAATCTTAATGCGTTCGGGGAATTGCATCTTGTAAGCGAACCTCAAGGTGGTTCTTTTGAATAGAATCTGATAACTAAGCGAACTTGTTACTTAGTGAAATAAGGAATTTTGGGGTTAGCTAAGCAAACCTGCTATCCTACGGTTGGTGATAATCTGTGACTAATAAAAAGTGGAAAAAAACATAACTTGAATCATTGTTTTGCAATGAAGAAGGATTCCTTGATCTATTTTCTCTTATTGATTTCAACTTACACTTTTGATTGCTTTATTTACTTTCTTTTGCTTTTAAAATCTTGAACCAATACCCCCTTTTTGTGACATTATAAGACAACTAAAACCTCTTGCTCCTCGTGGGAACGATCTTGACTACCCTATATTACTTGTTAATTAGGTAGTAAAATATTAATTAATTTGTTGTGGTTACGACATGCATCAGGAACCGGAGGCTGTTTTGGAGCGCAAGATTTTCAAAAAAGGTTCGTATGCTGGTACCAAATGGCTCGTTAAATGGATGGATCACCCAAATGATGAAGCTACATGGGAGGATGCAGATGAATTGCTTCTTCGTTTTCCAGATTTTGAGGCTTGAGGACAAGCCGTTTTTCATCCAGGGAGGGATGTTGCAGTACCAACACTTAGTTGCTTAGTTTCCTTTAATTAGTACTACTATTTTTAGCTTGTCTTTAATTCCATAACTAGTTAGAATTCTATAGTTGGTATAACTTGCTTCGCAAGTATTTAGAGTTATAAATACAACTCAAGAGACGGTAAAAGAACTCAAGAATTAATACGAGAAAACTCTTCTATAATCTCCTCTTCAATCTTATCTAGTCTTCTTATTCTCTTATTCTCTTAATTCTTCTTTTATCTGGGTTCTAAACCTATTTCAGTTACTATAGCCTAGTATTTTGGTCTAGAACCCTAACAAAATCCTCCTAGGTTAACAATCTAGAAGAACGTTGTTGTCATGCATATTTCTATGTATTTTATTGTCCGTCGTTCAGACTTTTAGCTTCTCGTGCTTAATGATTTGTTGTTTGTGAAGCTTCTGGTGGGACACTTGGATGATGTGAATGTAATATTGGTCTAGGGAACCAAGTTGGTGGTTTGGCCAAAGAAAATGAGACACCAATTTTTTTTCAAGGTGCAACCTAGTCGGATGCTTTAGGGTTTGTAAATTAGTTTACGTCAAAAATTTATAGATGCTCTTATTAGAATTTGCCGTGTCAGCATCCGTATCGCCGTGTGCGCTTTTGCAACCCTCGTGGCCACCTCATAACGCTAATAGGACTCTCAAACTAGTTACAGGATTTACAGGGTACTAGATTTGTGCCCGTGCTACGCACCTGGCATTTTTTTTCTTTTCACTTGGTGTGCGCGGGGCTTTGCCCCTCCCCGTAGTGATGCACCACCAACATCATTCGCTATTCCTTCATTGTCCTTGTAACCATTCTTTTCGCAATATCTCGTCAAATAAATTCTACGCTTCTTCAGAGATTGTCTCCTGGCAGGGCTACCAATCTCCATGTAAATTCTCTTTGAAACATAACAGCTGCAAACCTTAAAAAAAGGTAATGTGCGAGTAACTTGAGTTTAGCCTTCTTGTGAATATAAGTTGATCCCGTACATTGTATGGTGAGTTAATTTGACTATGTGAATTCCAATACTTAAGGTTGCAATACTCATCTATCCAAACTTGAAATTTGTTGCTACTGCAGGTTTTAAAACTGATAAACAACCAAAGATATAAAACATCCAATTAATAGGTAAATGTCACTAAATTTAATTGCAATATTGAAACAAAATTTTTTTGAATGAAAACATCTTGTAAGGAAGCTCTAACATATCCAAGTTCCCGACTTGCTTGCTCACACACAATTCTGGATCAAATGCTTTACAAAATTTACCACTTTACTGGGACGAAGCCAAAATAGTCATCGGCTCGGCTTGTTTATCTAATTCTTGTACAAAAATGTTTAGACACGACTCAAATGGATGTAAATAATTAATATTTTTAGCATAGATGTGAATCAACACTGAAGCACCAAACATGTACCTTGGTTCCAACATTCAATTCCAACTCAGTAACCAATGTAGGAGTTCGCTCTCCTGTTAAAACATACATCCGACAACCTACCCGCGGTGATGACATGAACTCCGTACCATCCCAAATCTCCCATGTTGGATCAACCAACTCAACTTTCGATATATTCTTTTGTAACATGAAACTTGCTTCAGATGGACCACCTAAGAAGAATCTATTGTTTATTATATTTGGCATCTGTATCAGTTTTAGGGAGATTTTTCTCCCCTAAACAGACTATATATGTAGCACCAAGTTGTTGAATTGATGCTTCTACGTCAGGTGTTGATTATTCTACCATGTTAAGTGCTTATTTCTCAGAACTCTTTGTTTCAGTGATGGCTATATATAAACGGTTTCTTCACCAACATGGTTTCCTTATTTATATGAACTAATTGAGATGAATAACTCGGTTTATGGTTTCCTAATTATACACGGTTTAGGTGTACGGAAACTAAGTAATCAAGCTACATGTATATAAATGCGTTTGGATTTCATACTTCAATTAACCTTCGGTCTGTACCTGTGTCGTCGTCACAGCCTTTCCATGTGTGCCTGTTTTAAATTTTAATATTAGCACATGCTATCTTTGATTGTAAACAAACTACTAACCTCAAAATTTTCTTACAACCGTTCCAGTAAGAATAATAAGTACCTTCATGATCACCCACGACACACTTTTCTACTGATTCACAACCATTCATCTCGTAAAGTCACTTTAACGTCAATTCCCATATTTTAACAATTGTATAAGAATATTCATATATTGATTAGCATTGCGTTCATCTAGTTATTTTTAAATCAACGTACTTTGTATACTCAATCATTATCTCCCTCTCTCTTTTGTACATCGTTGGATCCTTTTTGACCATCGAATGCCACCGTAGAAATACTTGAATCAGACTACTGGGTTAGTATTTGTACATCTAATATCAATGCTTCCAAAGGAAGTGTAGATTAGATGTATGTACACTAACTCGATCCGGTTAAGACTATTTCTGAAACCATTTATGGAAGGCATATAGCCATCATACTTAATAATCATCATCCAGACATTACATGTAAAGAGAGATACATATTTGTACCTAGTTAAAATCTTATGCACTCCTTTTTTGTATTGTTATGTAAGATCAGTTTGTAAAAATGCTAACCAAAACACAAATGAGCATGTTGTATGTAATGGATTAGAGGTACATCATACATATACCCGATCAGGTTAGCTCTGTTTCTGAAAAAAAATCTAAAAGTACGTTGTTATTTGCCTGCGATAAAAGATCAAGAACATAAGAATTCAAATACCCAATGTGTCAGAAATTCATACAAAATAGGTTTTCCAAACAAAATAAAAATATGTTTACCTGATTTGTGCCCTGATATATATATTACATTCCGCAAAAGATTTCAATACAAATTGATAAATTTATTGATTACTGTCGAAGCTTCACCACAAAGTGAATTCGATTCATTCACTCATCAACTAAGACCTTTCAGTTCCTATCAAAAAGATCAAAATCAATAAATCAATTTATTTGTTTCTTCATCAAACTTCAATTTGAAATTGATCTTTATAGACCTAACTCATCGTCTCACCAAAATAGCAGAAGAGAGAAATCAGAATGATTTAGTAACCTCATCAATAGATGTAAAAAAACCCTGAGAAGAACAAAAAAACAAAGATATGAACCCTGTACCCTGATAATGAACTCGTATATGATGAAAATCAAAACTCCCAAATTCAGTACCTCTAAGAATCAAAGATTAAGATGTACTTAAACCTCATCCAATCAAAATCAACATCAACAAATGTAATTAGAGTTTTTAAATATAGGACAATGTTCAAAACGAATGTTAAGCAAAATATTACCTTTAGGCAAGGAAATTAACCTATGGAAAATATCTTCTGCTTGTTTTATGTTCGTGAGAACCAACAAAAGAATTTCCAAATCAGTTATCAATTATGTAACCCAATTAAGAATTTTACACACCCTAATAAATATATTCTAATCTCGTAACATTACTTGCTCAAACATGTCTCTGAAATCAGTTAAAACAATTACTGCAATAATCAATGTTATGATTAGTTGATGAGCATGCCCAACGTTACACCAAAATTAGTAAAAGAAAAAGGAAAGGAGTTTCTTATGTGAAACGAATGCTAGGAAATCGTTAATGAATTAGCAATTTCCTACAATAGTTGCAAGAAATACAAAGCGATATGGAGTTGCGTTCCCGGTACAGTTAACCAGAGAATAAAATAAAACAAAAAAACTAAAAATTTAATCTAGGGTTTTTATGCGTTACCTTCTTCTATTCCTCTTCATCATCATCTTTTTGATTATGTTATTTTTTTCAGGAATTACAACAGAGAAGCAAGGAAGAACAAGAAATAAAACAATAGAAAACACCACATGTTTTGCGTGAGAAAAGAATACTGGTAGGGAGGAAGGAATTTTAGTTTTATCGGAATTAGGCGTGTTTCGTAATTAAGTAACACAGTTAGAAGAGGAAACTCTTATCTCCCGATTGAAAGCCTCCAGTTATTTCTCACGGATCGGTTTGACCCCGGACGTATGATTAGGAAATCGATAAGCGTGTTTCAAATTTAACGTGTTTTTTATCGTTTGGATTTCCATTCCATCACAATTTCCTTAATTAAGTTGAAACAAAGGGTTTCACGATTTTTTTTTTAATTTATTTATTTAACGGTTTGGAAGTGAGTTTTGTCCACCCTTACTAAAGTACAGTTAAGTATAGGTGTAAATAAGGTGTAACTAAATAATTCAAGCTTAAATTCTAACATAAGTATTGTTTACCTACCTTTTTTTTTAACATCGTTACTAACAGACAGTTAAGTATTTTATGTATCCAAATTGTAACCAAATTTTAATTATTACAACCAATAGAGTTATGCCAAGTGTCCTCACCATAACTTTTGCATTAGAAAAGGCCTTTCTAGGCCAATAGGAAACGAGGGTTTCATCACCATCTGGTTTTCCATATGTGCCATTACAGTTTAGCTGGATGGGCACTAATATGTAGGAATGATGCAGGTGACTGCAATGGATTGCGAGGAGGTGCATCTCCTGCAATAGACCCGGAGCAAGCTGAAGCGCATGCACTTCTAGAGGCAGTCTTATGGGCAAAACAAAAGGGACAACAAGGATACAACTAGAAGGTGACTGCTTGAACGTGATTGCAGCTCTTAATGGAAACAATCGTCAGTGAAGTGGACTACCCACAATCTAATACAAGATGCTTTAGATATTTTAAGTACTTTTCAATTTTGGTCTTGCATAGAGATGCCAATCACTTGGCGGACTCACTAGCAAAATTTGCAAGAACCTAATTAATTTGCTTTCATTGTTTAAATTCTGGTCCTAAATGAGTTTCTTCCCTTATTCAACGGAAAAAAACCTTCGTGTGGTTTCATTTTTCTAAATAAATAACATTTTTCCTATTAAAGAAATAAAATAAAAAAATATTTGTCTAGGCCTTTAAAGGGGAAGATTTAACTAGCGAGTGTGGACGAACATAAACCCTAGAAATAAGCAAAAACATCATCCTTACTTGGTGCAGAGGGCGTGTGTGAGAGAGAGATTGAAGGGGGTATTATGGGGAAAGAGCAAGAAGGAGGAGGATCATCTGAGGAGGTAGATGATACATCAGTAGTGATATTAGCTTCAGATCTTGGTATAGATGCTAGACCATTCTTGAATTCATCAACGTCAGAAGAAGAGACAACTGAGAATTGGCATGATTGTCCTTCTACTCTTACTTATACCTATGAAAATCTGGATTTCTCTGATCTTGATGAGTTACAAATCTTTTCTCTTCAAGGTTTTGATAAGTCTGGTGATCGTATCGTCCGTATCGTCGGAAAATACTTCCCAGGTAACAATCCACCTAATTTAATCATCATTTGGTCAAATTTGATTATGTTAGATGAAATTACTGATTCATCTTATGTGTTTACAGCACCGGTGGTGAGTGGGGAGAGATTGAAGAAGTATATATACCATAAGATATTCACTGAATTGTCTAATGGTCCATTTTGCATACTTTATTTGCATAGCACTGTTCAGAAAGAAGATAATAACCCTGGTTTGTCCATCTTGAGGTGGATTTACGAAGAGCTTCCCTTGGACTATAAGGAGAGATTGCAAGTTCTGTATTTTGTTCATCCAGGATTACGATCCAGACTAGTTTTTGCTACACTTGGGAGGTTTTTCTTAAGTGAAGGGTGAGGGCTTGAATAATAAACTGGCAAGAATTATGTGTGAAATGTATTCTAATGTGGATTTTTTTTATTTTTTTGTCTTGCAGATTATACTGGAAAATAAAGTATGTTAGTCGATTGCAGTATTTATGGGAAGATATGAAAAAGAATGAGGTTGAAATTCCTGAATTTGTGGCAAACCATGATGATGTTCTCGAAGATAGACCCTTGACAGATTATGGAATAGAGCCTGATCCTCTTCATCTGACGGATGTTCCGTCTATGCGGTACTCATTGGGGAGGCATGAAGAAAGATGGGCATCGCAGGAATATATAAGCTAGCATGTATCTCGTTGCTGGTTTCTTAGTGCAAATAATGTAAGTAATACTGCTTTAAGCCTGTGGAATTTATGTCAAGGATTTGCTTTGTAATGCTTCAATGATAAGACTCTGCTCAACTTTGCTTTTGAATGTAAGTTGTACACCATAGAAACATATGAATAACATGCTATTTGCATGTTTTTTCTTTTGAGATCTAATAAGCACTTATTTGAACACAGAGATAGTATATGACTTGTTTAGTGATACTTTCAACTTAATGTGGTTCATGAGTTCCTATATTCTATGAAATTTTGGTTTCTTGAATATTAGGATTTGAGGGATAATTCCTTGGATGTAGAGTATGTCATATATCAGCATGAGTGTCTGTCCATAGTTTGCTTTTATTGATCCTTTAGTATGTAAGTTAAAATTACTAAAAGAAATCACATAAATCATTCAGAAATCAACACTGGAGACAAAAATGAATTAACCATGTATTAGAGTTTCTGAGAATAAGGAGGGGGTATAATGAAGTTACTTGTGAATAGGATGGGTTTTAGTGAATTTGCTTGTGAATAAGATGGGTTTTAGTCCATTGATTGTTGCCATTATGCATAGTTTTTAATTACAACGTAGACAAAAGGAGTATCCTGAGGTCTTGATTTTTTGCATTATAGTTCCCTAGTGTTTGATTAAGAAACAAATTCATGCGTATACTTTCAATGATAACAGATGCATCTTTGTTGGAGAAGTTTGTGAGAAATCGTTAGGTAGTGCTATTAAAATGTGAAAGTTGTACAGTAGTTCAAAGTATTTCTTGAACATCTATTGTGAGATGGATACGGCCATACGCCAAAGCCTATAGATGATTGCCTGAATGTGCAAATTCTAATCAACATAGTCTTTCCTTCTCTTAGGCCTCTTCCTATGCATATGCCAAAAAAATGGTGTTTGGCATGCCAAACCATTTGTGCCACTATGGAGAAACCACTGAGCGATCGAATCCCTAGCGAGCGAAATTGTGAATATCTCCAGCGATAAAGACTTTATCGCTGGAGATATTGTCTATGTCGACAGCGCTATTCACTCTAGCGCCAACGACTAGTTCTTCATCGCTATAAATATGTAACTTTCAAACTCAAATTTTACCCCAAATTTTTTACACAAAAATTTCTCTTCTTCAATCTATTTCTCTTTTCTTCTATTTTCTCCAAATGGCAGAATTTAGCCAACTTGATTCGGCAATGCAACTTGATTTTTCTGGAGTAGTGCTTGAAAGTGCCGTTGAGAAGATATGTGATAGATTTAAAGAAATAAGTAAAAAGCAAAGAAGTTTCCAAATTTTGGATATCAACCAAGTCAAAACCGCAACTAAGAGAAGGCAAAGAAAGGTTAAAGGCAAGGAAAATCAAGGAAAAACAAATTTGATGCTAAAGAAGAAGATAAACAAAGGAGACTTCGTTCATGAGCGCATTCATTGGAAGTTTGGTCAAATGAAGAAGATGAACAAGATGAAGAACATTGTCCCAAATTTTTATTTTTAAAGTCTGGTTATTTTTATTTTTTAAATTATTATTTTCTAGTTTTATGTCTTGTAAAATGACTATTAATTATATTGAAAATTTTATTTTTGTGAAGTTTGAATTTAAAAATTTGACGAATATTGTTGAAAATTAATATTAGTTATATTGTTAAACATTATTAACTATTAAAACATTACAAATATTAAAACTTTAAAAGTGGACAATTGATAAATTACCACATAAATGTTGGATAATATCCTGGACAATATTTTAAAATCTCGAAACAACTTTCAAAATTAAAGTTTTTCCCGTAGATGCGACGATATTCCACACGACACCTTTCCTGAAATTCCATCGTGGTTTCACCACTTCTCAAGGTTGGACCTTCTCGCTGAAGTAAAACAACATACCTAGTAACTTCCTTCCTAATTATTTCGAAGCGCATAACCAAATCTGAAACACTACGACCGCATAGGTTCATTGTTTGTTCTTGAAATTTAACAAACAACCTATCCCACGATAGTTCGGGATTAAATACTGGCTCCGTTGTAATATCAACATAATTCCTGCAAATACATTCATCTTCCGCATTAACCCATTTTCGTTTTTGCCTCAATTGATGTCTCCTAATTTCACTGTCTACAATTGCACGACAAGCTGCTCTTCGATTTTGGATAATACATTGGGTTTCCATGCACTCAGCCAGATTCATATTATCAGCCCTAAGGATTGGAGATTGAGAAATTCTTGAGAGATTAAGAATTTCTGGTGTGAGTTGAAATGAGATTAAAATCAAGTATTTAGAGGGTGGGGAAATTGTAGCCGTTAGATGAAGATCTGCAGAGCGATTATCATAACAGCGAGCTATAGCTTGACCGTCGATGGCGATAGGAAGACCATCGAGCGATATGCTGACCATCGAGCGACAAAGACTCTATCGCTCGCTGGAAACTCTATCGTGTATGCCAGAAATAACATATTGGCGTATGAGTTTGGCATACCCATAGTGGGTGCATATATGCCAAATTCATGAGTTTGGCATATGCATAGGAAGAGGCCTTAAACATATTAGCATTATCGTATGCTAGTTTATTCTTTTCAAAACGAAAATTTTAACTCTACGAGTCACTTATATTGTTGCTTGTTTTATCATCTTCAAAATGAAAATTGCATCTCTACGAGTCATGTATCTCTTATATAATGACAACACGAAGAATACATTTTATAGATTAGTAATACATAGAATCGTAGTCTGTGTATAGTGCTAAGATAAAAGTTTGAAAGATCGGATCAAGTTTGTATTTCGTTTTCCGAGTCATGCTTCAATCTTGATTAAAGTCTAAAACTAGTACAACCGTTGCCACGGTAGGAGGGCCGACCGAAGAAGAATCTGAAGATGGTGTTTGTCTGCGATTACTTTCGTCCCGTTTCAGAAAACGTGATACTTTCGCTCCGTTTCAGAAAAAGTGATACTTTCGTTCCGTTTTTGTGGATCCATAAATCAAAATATGGTTGCATGATGTGTTATGCATCACTTAGCTTGCATAATGACTATGCATTCAATTTTCAAAAATTGTGCCTAAAGTGAAAGTATCACTTTTCTTGAAATGAAGGAAGTACATACTTTTTTTTAAGCATGTAGCATACGATTTATTAGTTGCAATGGAAAATTAGTTTATGCATAAACCAAAATATGATTACATAAAATATTATGTATCCTTTGTGGTGGTTTGCATAATGGATGTATATTTAATTTTCTAAAATTATACCTAAATGATAACACTTCCGAATTTTTCGTAAAAATTCCAAATTTGACATTATTGTTTGTACTCGTTGCGAAGGTTTTTTTATAAGCTTTTCAACGAGATAAAATTTGTAAAATTCCAAGGCACGGATTTTTAGATATGTTATATTAAAGTTTACATTCCAATTATACCCCTAAAAAATAGAATACACAAAGAGTTGTAGTAATTGGACTAAAAGGAATGGACAATTTTGTCTAGTGAAAAAGTAACCAAATGTGACGGGAATCTATAAGGAATATTCTTTTCCGACTTTTTCATGTGTATATCTACTTCATATTATGATGTCCTGACAATTGTTTTTGTCTTGAATTCAGTTATCTTTGGCAAACTAAGCCAAACAGGAGTTAGCGTCATGTCTAAAATATGAGAAGGATGATCCTAAATCATCTTTAACTTGATAACTACTTGTACCACGTTTTGAACTTCTCCAAGATGTTACCTGATCGACATACATCGTATATCACCTTCAGTGTATGCAGTATCAAGAATTAATTCTCCTAAAGGGTCATATTATGCCCCTGCATCAACCACCCCAGGTTGAAAAATCTCAGCTCCGATGAGATTCTTTATGGATTTTGCATACATCTTTGTTGTCAGTTCTCTTCCCATTACATATTTTCTTCATTTTTACAAAAAAATGGTTGGTCGGTCGGCCCAATGATGGGAAGTGTAGATCTGTCATATGGTATTTCCGACTTTTTCATGTGTATATCTACTTCATATTATGATGTCCTGACAATTGTTTTTGTCTTGAATTCAGTTATCTTTGGCAAACTAAGCCAAACAGGGAGTTAGCGTCATGTCTAAAATATGAGAAGGATGATCCTAAATCATCTTTAACTTGATAACTACTTGTACCACGTTTTGAACTTCTCCAAGATGTTACCTGATCGACATACATCGTATATCACCTTCAGTGTATGCAGTATCAAGAATTAATTCTCCTAAAGGGTCATATTATGCCCCTGCATCAACCACCCCAGGTTGAAAAAATCTCAGCTCCGATGAGATGCTATATGAATTCTGCATATATCTTTGTTGTCAGTTCTCTTCCCACGATCGAAAACAAAACTCACAGCTTTAGAAATTCTGAAACGCATTAAGCAAGAAAGGTTGTCCGTGTCATAGGCCGCACTGTTTTTCCTCGATCAAACACGAAACCCAAATCTTCATTTCTGATTCCCGACTTAGGTTGTCCGTATCATAGGCCGCACTGTTTTTCCTCGATCAAACACGAAACCCAAATCTTCATTTCTGATTCCCGACTTAGGCATGCCAGTATCAAGAATTAATTCCATCACCCCACTTCGATATTCAGCACATAATCTCCAGTCAGAGCTAATTGTCAAACCACGGCAAGCAAGCAACCAAATTCTCCTTTGTCTTCTTAGTAACTTCTGACCCAACTGTTTAGTATTTGTTGTCTTTATGAACTGCAGAGTACTCATGTCAACAGTTGCAATCAGAACAACCACACTAATTAGCTTATCGTCATATGCTTTCTGTTTTGATTTGCCACGATCAAAAACAAAAGCCATAATTTGAACTCCTTCTTTAAGTTCCCTACACCTATAAATAGTATAAAGCGTATCTATGTACTGCCCACTATTCTTGTTGATTGTTTCATATAAAACAGATAAATGACTTGGCTTGGTAATCACTAGTTGCTCTTTCGGATTCGACTCTTCTTGAAGAGCAACTATAGATAGGGCTGCAGTGAGAACCTTCAGACAAAAAGTGACTACACTCTGTAGGATAATAAATACTAACCTGAACCATTGTTTTGCACAGAACAAGGTTGTTGAGATATGCTCTTTCTCTGACCGCATAAGGCTGTACCTTACTTTGATACTGCCCCACAAATTTATCACCATGTCATACAAACCCAAGCTTGTCTGGTCCTCCTTTACCAATGTCGAACAGATGACCATCCTCTCCATCTTTCGTTCTGCCAATATGTTCTTTACATGGTCATCAGTTCTGTTCTTGTGTGACAGAAGTCTATGAGCCAGCTTCTTCATATAGGCTTCTGTGAGAATGTCTGTGTTACTTATAGCAGCAAGTAGCTTTACCTTCTTTACTGTTTCTCTAATGACTTCACCACCCAATTTCTTACATAATTGATGAACTGAAATGACACAGAGATGCTTCCACGACTTTCTTCATAAGTACTCACCTCCTCTGTTTGCTTCTGAACATCCTTAAAGATTCCTATGCCGTCCGAAATTGGTGGTCAGGATTTAAGCTGTAGCACAACTTCCTTGGTACCCACTGTTTTCTTCTTGTTGATGGTTGCACATACCTTGTGATGGATACGTCTTATGTCGTCAACATAAGCTTCTCTTTCCTCCTCAATTTCCTCAATTTGTTGGTCCAAAGTGACTGGTACTGGATCGACGACATATTCAGCATGAGCACCGCTTTTGAGGTAGATTGTGCTTGAGTAGCACACGTCTGTTCCAAGATTTCCTAATAAATCTTCTGCTATTATTTTCCTTCCGGTGTTCGAGAGAATGCGCCTTCGAATTCTACCTGAATAATTTTCTGCACAAGTTTCCTTCTCAGAAAACTTGATAGTCTCTGCCACACGTGAATCTAGAGTTTTATAAATAGAATTATCATAACACAGTACTGGAGTACTTACTATGTTTGGTAACTCTTCCACCATACTCCTCCCTTTGTTCGAGAAAATTCGCCCACGAATTTTACCGGTACAATTCTCTCCACAAGTTCCTTTAAGAACAAACTCTTCGCTGTACTTATAGAAATCTGACCTTGCATTAAGATTGTCAACCATATATAAAGCTTGATTCTTATAAACAACAGAAATACTTATGATGCTTGTGTCTTTACCAACAAAAGGATCATCACAATCTAAAGTAAGCAAAACTTGATCTTCATCTTCCAGATAAGTATCGTAAACTAGTGGTAAGTCCCAGTCTACAACAATTCTACCTTCTTCATCACTCTCATACGATGAGAATGGTGTTTCCTCATGAACAACAGGTCTATGAAAAAGATTTTCATCGACTACTGCCTCTTCATGTTGATATACTTTAGAAACACCTTCCGGTGGATCTAAAGGTTTGAGTCGGCCTTCTGGTATCTCCATAAGGGCTTCCGCACGTCTCTGTTTCTCTAGCATTTCCAATAGTCGCAACAAGTTGTCAACTATAACTCTAATCTCTTTACACTCTGCTTCAGAAGTTTGAGTACCTCTTCCAACACCTCTAACTCTTCCTGCCATTATAGCTAGCTAGGGTTTGTGGGTTTTGTTCTAGCGCCAATTGAAGAAGTTAGGCTAGCAACATATAGGCATAAACTAACAAAAGACAGAAAGTTGAAGAATAGAACAATAGAATATCAACAAGACGTTGATAAATTGAGTCTAGGGCTAGAAGCCGAATAACTCATTGATAATCTAACGATTATTTTTCTTAAATCAATAATAAAGTTTAACTTCTAAGAATGGCCTAATAACCTATTTATACTAGCAAATAACCTAAGGAGAGAAAACCCTAAAACTAACGGACAAAAACGCCCTTTCTTAAGAGATAAACTAGCAAACGTCCTAAATAGAAAACACTCTAAAGGGTCATATTATGCCACTGCATTACCAATTAAGGGTTTGCATCATTATTTACAGCAGTAGCGCCCTTTGAATTCCCCAAGGTGATTTCAGGCAGCGGCTGAAGAGTCAGTGAATATGTTAGCCCATCCACACGCGTATTCTGATTTTAGGAAGCAGCTGAAGAGTCGTTGTTAATCATGGCCCATCCACGCGCGTATTCGCACCAAGCGGTATCCCTTAACATCGTCGTCAGTAGATTCTTGACCTCGTTGTCAGTAGACTCTAAACATCATTTGTGCCTCAGTAAGGAGATTTTGTTCCGCACTAACAATTCTGAAAATGCTTGATGGTTTAGTTCCATTGCTAGGTGTGTAACACTGAAGCGTGAACCTAAACCAATGTGTTTTGAAGTTGTGCGAAAATATATGCTTCACAAGTTTTTTATTTGGAAAGAAATAGCGAAAATATATAGTATATTTCAATAATTCTGTTCAGCCCACCAAGTCAATCCCACTATCAAACCCACCAATGATGTGGCGCTAACATGACTTTAAACTTAATTTTTTTTGGTTTTCTATTTTTCTCTGACTAGTTTTTCTCGGTTACTCATTCTGTTCAGCCCACCAAGTCAATCCCACTATCAAACCCACCAATGATGTGGCGCTGACATGGATTTAAACTTAATTTTTTAGGTTTTCTATTTTTCGCTGACTAGTTTTTCTCGGTTACTCTTTTTATGTTGAGTTTCAGTTTTTGAAGAGAAATCTCAGTTGTCATTAAACATCTTAATCAAAATCTCGTCTTTCTTTCTTCCCAAAAGTATATATCCAACAGATTATAAGTGTTTCATTTGGAAAGAAAAATCGTTTAAGAACGTTTTTGAGAGATTGTGATCCGTTTTTAGGTATAGGCCAAGAAGCAGTCTCCTAGTAATTCTAGAAGTAGTTACCTAATCCTAAAAAGAAAACTTAGGAGTCCTATTTTTAGAAGATTACAAACAAAGGAGAGTTTCCAAACCTAGAATGACTAGAATATTGAAGTAGTGCTACCTATAAATAGGGTGCAAGAGAGTACCTGTAGGGGATAGAGAAAACACAATGAAGAATAAAAAGAAGAAGAAAAAGGGTACAACTCCTAGGACAAAAATTACCTTGAAGGAAAACGTTGTAAAACTCTTTCACTTGAGTGATAAAACTAAGGTTCGAATTGCATATTGGGGTCTAGAAATTGATCAGTGGTATCAGAGCCAGGTTGGTAAGTAAGCAGTGTTTCTGGAGATGTATGGAAAGGCTTCGATCCAAGGGTAACAGAGTATTATCAATAGATCCTAATGTTGATTGAAGAAAGAAAGCTATGTTTTTTTAGATGAAGAATCAACCCTACAAAACAGAGCAGTCAAGAACCGAAGAAGGCGAGATTGTGAAAACTGTCCACAAAGAGGAAGTTGCGACACCAACTCCAATTAGAAGAGTCTAGTTATTTTAGGAATTAGCATACGTTTCCTTATTTAGTATTTGCTTAGTGTTCATTCATAGTTTGTTTTAGGGTTTATACTCATTCAATCAATACAAACTAAGTTCTCTTTATTGTTACATAGCAGAGGTGGCTAATCCCCATAAAAAAGGATATTTATTTATCTTAGGGTTCTTATATCTGTTTCAGTTTTTTGGTTTAGAACCCTAACATCTGTTTCACAATTTTACCCAATTTTTTTCCCATCTCCTCTTTACCATCTTCCGCTATCCATAGTATTAAAAAAAAAAAAAAACAAAGGTTTCGTCTATTGACTACTACGGCGATCATATCATACAGTAGCATACAACCATATTTGCTTTTGTTACCTTACCATTCATTATATTATATATTCAACAAGTTTGGTACTCTGATATCTTTCAGAACACATGATTATATCTTGTAATTTGGCGATGACGCGAAACAGACTGCTGAGAGGTTGAAATCCGTCAATACACTCACTGTTTCCCATCCACCACCATCTGATGTACACTTGGTCCAAAATTCCAAAGCATCAACAATTGTTCCAAATCCAAAACGAGCTGTGGTTATAAAAGGAACGATTGAGGAAATAACAAATTTCGATCGAGAGTCTTCCATTCCATCAGAAAAAGCGAAAGATGACTATCCTTATTTTGGTAGGAAGAACGACGTCATATTAAGAAAGGATGGATACGAGAAATTCGTTCCCTTGCAGGTATTATTAACCCAAAATCACAACATTGATAAATATTTTACCATTGTTATCAATTCTTCTCGTAGTTTATTCGATCCTGGGAAAGAGTTCAAACTATTTACAGGGAATTCTCATTTTTATATGCTCAATTCTTTGTTTTGGTATACTGTTTATGAGAGTTTGAAATTGATGGATAAATTTTATGAAGAAAACTTTTACGGCTTGATTTCTGGACATAGTAACCGGTCACATTCATGGTCTAGTGCTCCAATTTATTGTCTGTTGGCTACAGGTGGTGTTTTTAATATTCCTTGGAAGGCGTCAGGCGAACTGCTTTATAGGGTTACGGAAAATTGGACTATGGTTATGCCACAATTGCTAAGGAAATAGGAACCTTAGGATTATTATCATTCTTGTCTCAAATACAAATAAAAAATATTTGATCGTGACAAAGGATTCCAATTTAATCAGGGGTGTTTTGGAGTTTATGTTTGTGATTATCATGGCAAAAACATTGTCGCATACTTTGGATATGATGCACATTTACTATCAAAATTTTACCATGAGAAGCAAAGAGCGACTAGATCTACTCAAGAGGTTCAAGTGCCATCTACAACAAATACGGAGTTTAAGGCTTCCGTTAGTGCTGCAAAACTAGCATTTCCATCATGGAGAATTATCGGTATTACTTCATGGCAACAGGTAATGTTTCAAATGGAACAGCTTATTTGTGTAGATATGGATATTCTCGGATTAAAGTTGGTTCAGCAAGTCCGTGAAATTGCAAGTCTTCAAATGGAGGAGCTTGTTTACAATGTGTCAAACGGAATCAGTTTTTATCATAAACCAAGTTGGGGTTTGTACCGGATTATGCGCTTTCAATTTTCCAGGATGATTCACTTATGGTTGTTCCCATTGGCATTTTTACATTCTAAACTGAGTTATTCGCGCACATGCTATGCTCGATCTCTTCTTTCTAGTTGGAGCGAAATGTGGGATTCTCTTTATCAACCAAAGAAGACTGATAGTTTGGCTAACATACTTGTACGGATGATTGGAACTAAGTTCATGATCTCTGGGTTTCACCTAACATGTGTACTGATGTTAGTGGTATCCTTGTGGTGTCTATTCACATTGTTTTCCACTAGTTTATATGGTGTGAAGATTTTTCTTCCTATTGCTGGAGATAATTTTGCAATCTCATTATTGTTGCCAATCCTTTTGAAGTGGGAATTTTCTTATGATGATCAATTGAATTATATATTTGTGAATATTCATGGTCAGGTGGGAATTTTTAATGGATCTGCGGCTAAGTGTTTTATTAGTTGTTGCCATCTACAAGTTAAGGAATTGGTCGAAAAGCTATATCTTTCCATGGTATCCAAGGTCAACACTGACATTTCCTTGAGAAGTTCCATAAGTACATACCAAGCTGTCGGTCATGAAAAAAATGGGGATGTTTATCTTAAGAAAATAAATACAAGAGATATAGATTCACTGATTCATTTTGGACGTAAGGTAAAGATCGACCAGCTTCCTAAACGAATGTTCTTATATTCAGCTCAAAATGCTTTTGGATTTGTTTTTATGGAAGAAGACAAGGAATTGACTGTACTAGCACATAAAAATCACTTGATGTGCTTACTAGGGATCTTTGATAGAACTTGCACTGATTCTATCATTTATTTTGCGTTGCTTTCATTTTCATCGAAATACTTGTTGCATCCAATAGCAGTTCCCAAGTTTATTGCTAGATCTTTGGGTACTACTGCCAGCTGGTGCCAATATGATTTTCAAGTTACAAGTCTGAGTAATTCAAGGAAACCATTTAAATTGGATATGGCTGCGACTATTGAGAATTGTAAAGAAACTTTGGAAGAAATTTCTGCATTGGCGTTAAACGTAACCAACTACAAGCTTCAAGGCAAATGTACTGATTTGAGTCATGAAGAACTTGAAAGTGAGAAAAAGTTGCGCACTGTTCACAACAAATTAATTCGTCGGAAATAATATTATTCAGACTATTCTCGAAGGATATTTGATCGCGGCAAGGTTGGAGCATTAGAGCATCTTTCTCAGCCAAAAGTAGTGGATAATTTGCATGATAACCTATCTACTATTCTCTTCTTAAAAAATCAGGAAGCCTTGGCAGGGCCAGGTCATGCTCTTGGATTGGAAAATTTGCGCTCATTTGTTTTCTGCGTTGAAGTAAGTCACAACATCTATTAATTTGGTTCCCTTACTTTGAAGATGTGGCACATGGTTGCAGACAATTTATGGAAGCCACCTTGGCACTCACTGAATTGCAAGTATTTATATGGGGACTTGATTTCTTTACACAAGTCAAGCTTATCAAGATTATGGAAGCCTCCTTGTCTAGCCATTGCAGAGCGTGATAATTGGTCAAGCTTATCAAGACCTTGGCAGCTACATTGGTTAAAAGTTGTAAAGTCCGATGATATTCTCGTGATGCGATCTATCGATCAATTTGAGGACAAGTTGCATTTCAAGGGGATGGGATGTTGGGATGCTGATTAATTTTTTTGGAAAGATATAGTCTAGGAATTTATTTATCTATGTTTAACAACTGTTTTAGTTTAGTTTGATTATCCAACTTGAGGACAAGTTGTGTCTCAAGGGGTCGGGGATGTTGCGACACCAACTCCAATTAGAAGAGTCTAGTTATTTTAGGAATTAGCATATGTTTCCTTATTTAGTATTTGCTTAGTGTTAAAGTTATGTTTACTATATATTCATAGTTTGTTTTAGGGTTTATACTCATTCAATCAATACAAACTAAGTTCTCTTTATTGTTACACAACAGAGGTGGCTAATCCCAATAAAAAAGGATATTTATTTTAGGGTTCTTATATCTGTTTCAGGGTTTTGGTTTAGAACCCTAACAGAGGAGAGAACTAATCATGTATTGGCAAACAAGAACAACCAATATTGTGAGCATTGCAAAACTGATCGATACTCTAAATATGGATATTGGAAATTGCATTCGGAGTTGAGACTACATGGTGGAAAGACCGCCCGCAAGCTACCACAATCATCTACAACAAAGAAAAAAAGAAACGAATTTTGGCTACACAACAAACCAAACACTTGGTAAACGCTAGTCAGAAAATTAGCATATTCGCGGTTCGACCAGTTGTCAAAGAACCTAGTGAATTGGTTTTTGGAAACTCTGACCAGTGCACTAAAATCGAAAATAACAATCTGCAACAATTTTTCGAAGGTTTTGAAGACGCCCTGCAACAGCCGCAGAAGTTACCACCAAAACAGCGCGTGGAACCTGGAATCCAACTACTTGACGAGCAAAATAAGCCGCCATCATTACAAGTTGTGCAAGACTTAGCTCAAGTGAAGTAGCAGATTCTTAGAAAGAAGACACAAAAAACTAGAAATCTGAGAACAAGTATTGTTTCAAGAATGTCTTAACAGGAAAAGTTTGAAGCATGCAAAGTGGTACTCAAGAGTGCAGCTGCAGGCTGATCGCTGTCGTATGCGTCAAAAATAAATTACTTTCTCACTACTCAAAATATTAAATATAGCAAGGGCAAGAAAGGATCGTTCCTATGGAGAGGACTTAGGTTGTCAAATTGTTTCGGTTTCCTATAAATAACAATATGGGGTTTTCTGATTTTTATATATTAAAATAAAATAAAATAAAATAAAAATAAAGAAAAGTAAACAAATAAATTCGAAGATGTGAAAGCATTGGTTAAGGATGTCGTTTTCATTCACTAACATGTTCTTATCTTAATAACTAGAATTGATATTTAATCTCTACCTTATAAAAGGCCCTATGATACCTTGATCGCAAGAATATCCCGCTAATTTCCTTTATCATCAACAAACACATTAAAAGATGCGAGTATGAATTCTATCTAAGAGAACAACCTAACGTGTAAAAGCACTAATCAAGTTTAATTCCCTAGATGCATTAAATTCTATAAAATCAGGCCAATCAAAGCAATCGAACGTGTAAAAGCACTAATCCGATTTAACAAAGGTTATGATTCACTTGTGACTACTAAGATGTATCACTACAAGCAATATTCACAATTATGCTACTTGCAATCAGAAATTTATCACTTTTGCATATAGTAAATTCTAATCTAGCAATAGATATGAAAACATACTCAATCGATTCTAGACTCGACCAAACAAGCATTCAAATCATATAAAAATATTAATAGTGAAACATAAACGATAATATTGAGACAAAACTAATATATTAAACAAGGATTCATGTTATGTGAAATCAACTTTATCCATAACCAAAAGAAAACTAGGTACTCATATTCATGGAGTTCATAATAAGAAGGAAGAGAAAACCTATCATGTTTCTAAACCCTAGAAAACAAAAGTAGAAGTAGAAGATGTCTCTGAAGAGAGATATAAGTCTATCTTTTATACTTTCCCTTCTCCTTCTGTCCCTGGAACTAGTTAGTCCACTGCCCAAAGTGCATCTCTGACAGCCCATCAAGCAAGCCCATATAAAACAGAACCAAGTCCATCTGATTCAAACCGGGTCAGGCGAGTCGGTCTGGATCACTGAGTTAACTTGCGATAACATCCGACGGAGTTTCCCCATGTCTGACATGTTCCCGACCATATTTCAGCCTTTCTTTGAGTCCTTCCCTGTAGTCATTCACAATGCCTAACATACATTTAAGTTCCAACCATTACAGCTGTATCAAATCATCTAACTATTTCCATCTCCAACTCGAACAACAACACTTGTCACTTCATTCCCCACTGCAGTTGTACCTCTTTTTGTTATCTGCAACAACTACAGCACAATCATTCCATTGCGGTTTAATATCTTCTTCTCTATCTTAGCTTCTTGCTGTCCAACTCCAGTACTAGCAGCAACTACTTTCTGCAATTCCGTCCTGCCACATCCAAATGAGCAACAACATCATCTTATACCAATTTATGCCGTTCCATTACAAGCTACACTTCCCATTCTGTTATTTAAATCCACCCGTAGCTTCAGCTCAAGAATTAGCTCATCTCAACTCACCTCCAGAACCACCAATTGCTCCTGCTCTTCCACCTAATTCTACAGTTAAGAGCCCTCTCAGTACCACCAGTTAATCACACAAAGATGCCAACTTTAGCAGGAATAACTCCTTGTCATGCTCTTAACTGCAATTCCAAATTCAATACCATTTTCTGCAATAGATGCAACTCCACAAACCAAATTACCACCAGTCATTCACCATCATCCCATGGCATCAAACCAAACGAACTACCCTCTACCCTGTCTTCTCAATCAATCTCAGTATCACCACATCTTCTCAAAACAGTATCAGTACCAGTACATTCAAATCCTTGGTTGTAACACCGGTTTGCACAACACAAACAACCATTTCATGCTCAATTCTGCACCAACACACAACAAAGCCATACAATCCACACAAACAATCATTTCTACAAACCAATTTCTTCCTTGAACTCAAAAACCATCAATTGCAACTGCACTAGCACCTGTAACTGCAATTCTACAGCTCTATTGAACCAAAAATAGGTTCTTTATCTGAATCTCAGCATCAACAACCAACACTCAAACCATTCATCACCATCATCCCTTGGTTTCTCAAACTTAAACCCATTGTTAACAGTCTTCAATCGACAACAACAATAACAGAACCCATCGTTTCCTTGAAGCGCAACCCATTCAATTCCACCATTCCTTGCTCAAACCAGAAGCAATTCCTGAAGCTGTTCATCACTAAAACCCTTGTCAAACTCTAATGTTCATAACCACCAGTTCCATGATAATCACCAGCAACTTGTCCACATTCTATAACTGCGGTAACAACTTCAGCTTATGTTCTTCTTGTCATTCCCTACTACAGCAACCAACTGCAACACACTGTCTAGTTCAAGCCAAATCAACACCACCTGAGCCATCTCTATTTCCAACTACAATTTCATCACCACTGCAACTCACTTCCATTATTGCACAACATAGAAGCAAATTCTATTTGAGCTCAAACTGCATCTTCAATTTCATGAACCTCCTCCCTGTAATTCAACCAACAAACGCTAGTTCGACTGATTTCTTCATCATCTTCTTCTCTGATTCCATACAAACCCATATCTCGACCTTTTACAGCAAACCCATATCAATTTCAGCCATCAATTCATCTTTGATTCAGTCAAATCTTCATCTGCAACTCTTTGTTAAACCCAAATTTGATTCAACCCTACCATCCTCATTTCTCGATCTATCTGAATCTCATCTCTGTTACAGTAATCTTCACCAGTCTCTGAGGTTTATCACCACCACTCGATTTCATCGCATCCATCATCAACATCAGTCTCAATAACATCAACTTCTCCTCTTTAGTAAGCTGCTATTTATTTTCTCTCTGAGTTATGGAATGAATGATTGAGAAATCATTCTATGAATTCCAGGTGTTGGTAATAACCCTATAGTCTAGAGACACCCTAATGTAGGATAAGGGCCATTCTGAGCCTTTAATTGGTTCCATTCAACTGTGAGTTCTGAGGAATTGACAGTTTGTTCTTCACCCCCATCTTGCTCAGCCTTAGCCGGCTCCAAACGTAACTCGCCCGCGAATTGATCTGTTTGTCTTTTTCTCTCAAAATGAATGATTTCTCATTCTTTTGCTCCAAATGACTCCAAAGTACCTAAACACTCAAAAGTAAAACATAAGATACACAATTTACAAGAAAGATAGCAAAGAAAACATAAACAATAGATATAAAATTAGGCGTTTTAGACACCTATCAAATTACCCAACACTTAGACTTTGCTAGTCCTCGAGCAAATCAAACAAAACAATTCTAAAACATACATATAACTCCATGTCGTCGAGGCTACGGTCACACTTAGCATGTATAACAAGCCTTTTAACCCCTAGGTGTCCCTAGTGGACGAGTTATAGTCTCATGAAGGTTTACTAGAGATATACCTACAAAACCTACTTTTCCAACTTACTAGTTCTCCGAAATGATAGCATCCAACGCGCTAAGAAGACATAGAGATTCTGCACACTAGTCATAAGAAGTTAGACACATATATGAACACAATCTCATCCTTAAAAGTTGAGAGAGAAATAACCATCCCTTATCGAAAGAAATTCGGTTTCGGAGTAATCGAAAGTCTTGACTCTGCCACACAAGAAAGCGTTTTATGAAATTGCTCTCAATAATAAATAGCTTTTTTATGGGTCACACATATGTCCAGGTAGGAATGAAGAGAGAAATCTTGCGACACTTTGAATGGTAGGAAGGTAAAAACGCTCCGAAGTATTATAAAAACCCACATATTTTATTGTTTTGAAAACCCATTTTTATGACGATCTCTAAGAAAGGAAATCAACCACTTAACGAAGGTGGGAATATGCTTACTTACCTCGTTATCCGTTCGACGTGCAGTTAGCACCACTCTCACAGCATCCATAGAAACGTCTTCGGTCGTCAATCCTTATCTTCATCTTCATCCTCGGTCTTCAACTGTCGATGATAACTCTTGAACTTCATAGAATCTTGACAATGTGATACTTTTTCCTCAAATCCTTGTTGCTTGAAACCTAATTATGAATATTCCTTCTTTCCATTGGCTTTATTGAAAGAACAAAACTAAAAACAAACCAAAATATGATACAACACATTTTTCTTGTCTTTTTTTTTTTTTTTTTAAACAAGAGAAAAAAATAAAACAAATACAAATAAAGATAAAAATGTAAGTACAAAGGCCATGGTGTAAGTACGTTACCGCTTGATTTTTCACAACTTGTATGTCTCGATATCATAAACTTCTTGAACTCTCATCTTGAAATCTTCACTCTTGTACATAAGTCTTCAACTTGTAAAAATTATGCTCATTGTCTTGTTGCTTTACTTGAATATGAAATCTTCTCATTTTTGTACTGTTGCTTGTAAACCTTGAACATCTTCAACTTTCCTTCGAATTTGTGATGCTCCTCTTGTTGATGATGATGGTGTTTCTATGGATCTGTTGGTGTAGAGAGAGATAAAGTGGATGGTACTAACTGCGAACAAGATTACAAGTGGTATGTAAGTTAGCAATTCGATGTCACCATCATGATTGATAAAATAGCACTCAAGAGATCAAAATAGTGCTTATATTGGTGGGAGGTTAGGTAGCTCACCATTCTACCCGGAATTAACGTACAGTGACACACACTCTAAAAGCACAAATTTAGACAGGTACAAAGTGAAAAAGCAGGGGTCTAACAATCTCACCCAATATTTTGTTTAGCAATCTGTATGGATAACTCCGAGTTGGTTTTCTAGAGTCTAATCAAAGAGAGATAACTTGGATGGTACCAAAGACCAATATCCAAGTGTCATCGATTTAAATCAACAACCAATAGGTCGGATATTCTAATCAATTGAACAATGCACAACCTGTATTATTTCAATTATATAAAAATATAATGCGGAAAATAAATAACACAAACACCAGAATTTTGTTAACGAGGAAACCGCAAATGCAGAAAAACCCGGGACCTAGTCCAGATTAAACATACACTGTATTAAGCCGCTACAGACACTAGCCTACTCCAAATTAACTTCGGTCTGGACTGTAGTTGAACACCAATCAATCTCACACTGATCTAAGGTACAGTTATGCTCCTACGCCTATGGTCCCAGTAGGATACTGCGCACTTGGTTCCCTTAGATGATCTCACCCACAACCAAGAGTTGCTATGACCCAAAGTCGAAGACTTTAGCAAACAAATCTGTCTCACACGGAAAAGTCTACAAGATAGATAAATTCGTCTCCTACGAATAAACCTATGAGTTTTGTTCCGTCTTTTGATAAATCAAGGTGAACAGGAACCAATCAATAAAACCAGACTTATATTCCCGAAGAACGGCTCAGTTTTATCAATCACCTCATAATAGTCTTAATCGACGCAGCGAAGAAAGATGTTTGTGATTACTTTTATATCTTCCCTATCGGAGATAGAAATCTTAAGCCAATTATTACAATTGTACTCGTACGATAGAAACAGAAAGATCAGATCACACAACTACAAGAAAAGTAGTATCGGTCTGGATTCATAATCCCAATGAAGTCTTTAAGTCGTTAACCTACTTTTAGAAGAAGAAAACCAAAGGTTAAAGGAGAATCGACTCTAGCTTAGCAAACTAGTATCACACAGAATGTGTGGGATTAGGTTTCCCAGTTGCTAGAGTTCTCCCTTATATAGTCTTTCAAATCAAGGTTTGCAATCAATGTTAGTGTAGTAGCAGGAAATCCCACACTACACCCCTCACAAGAATTTGCACAATCAATCTATGAACACTTAATCAGGAACGACGATTTTCATTAATTGACACTTAGAAAATTACAAAGAAAAAAGGAAATTAAAATACAATCACTCTATTTAGAATTTTCTCTCTCCTAAAAACTTTCTTTAGCATTCAAAAATTATCTCTCTCTTCTCAAGTTTACTCATCCCCTATATATAGGGTATTACATAATGGATGACAGCTCATAGACAGCTAAGCTATCCCTTAATTTCGGATTTAACTTGTGATATCTTCGCGAGCGCACAAATGTTAACCCTCACAAACACTCTATTCTTCGCAGGATCTTTACGTTTTCTTCATGTTTCTACCATTGTTATTTGTTGCGTCGTTCTTTTAATCTTTTTTGCGACGCTCGCCAGTGTCTTTAGTGAAAACTTCGCAAGAATGTTCTTGTTGCGATATTCTGATCCTACATCTTGCCTCTTCTCATGTGTTTTCTGCGAAGTAGAGAATATCATGAGAAACTACTCTTTCAAAATATCGTAACTATTTATCTTTCCATATTCTTCTTCCGACAAGATTCCATGAATCACGCTTAATTATCTACACGTGTTGAATATTCCTTCTTCCACCGACACGTCTAACCGGTCACCTTCTTTTCCCTATTTAAGAGAGATTTAGGAAAGATAATTATCTTCTTTCACTTCTTCTTCGTCTTCTTCATCTTTACCTTCTCTATTCTGCAAATCTTCATCGTCTGTGATTTTATTTTTTATCAAATCCATCTTGTTGTTGTTGTTCTTCCTTATCTTCATGGAGTCTACAAGGTTAATTTTCTTTCTGCTACTGTTAGTTTTTGCTGAAACTGATCTTATTAATTTGTTTGTTCTTCATATAATTCCCATACTGCTTCTTATTTCAGCAAAAACACTTCTGGTTTGAGAATTACAATCCAAAACCCTAATAATTCCCAGAATTCCCCACCCAAAGAGGGTGCGAGAAGGAGAAAGTCTGCGAATAACAAGGTAGTAAGAAACACCACTCTTCAAATAATAATATTGTTGCTTCTGTTTCTTATCTTGATTGTCATTCGCAGGATGGTGGAAATTCCAATAGGCCTCCTAAGAAACCTCGTCAACAAAAGAATCAACTAAAGATTGTTGAAACTTCTATTCCTTTCCCTTCTCTTGGTTACGTAACCTTTTCTTTATCATCTTCGCAGAGTAATCCTATCCTCTCACAAAATGTACCTCTTACTTCTAGATGCGAAGTATCGCAATAGACTTTACTGTCTTACCTTTTGCTGCAAGCGAAATTCCTTCTTCTCATATAGCCAATTCTCCTCAGATTAATGTCATTCCAAGCCCTACTGTTAGTTTTCCTCAAACTTCTCCTCTCGCTGATCTCTCTTGCGAAGGATGATAATCAACTTTCTATTATATCTACTACTTCACCTGAATCTTTTCCTTTTTCGCAAGAAGCTGCGAATGGGATAGATATTGCTTTTAAGGCTCTGGTTGATATCTTGGATGATGTCAAGAGATCTTCTGTTGATCATATTAAGTCTAGCATCTGCGGGATTTTAAGTGGATACTTTGGTTCTGGTAAAATGGATTCACAAGCATTCAGGGAGAAAGAAATTGAAGTCTTGAAAGAAGCTCTCCAAGCCAAGACTCTAGAATGTGATACTCTTCATCTTGAAAACCAAAAGATGGAAAATCTCTCACTTGACTGCGAGCTTCTTCGCAGAAAGAACAATGAATTAAAAGGTATAATCTTCTTTATCTTTTTTATTTTCTTATAAATAATTTTGTCAATTCCCTTTTCAATTTTCTTAAAATCTTTTGTTCGCACATTAAGACTTAAACTAGAAACGATTCTTGGAAAGATTTCAATTTGAATCTGTTGCTGAAGAAGCTCGCGCTGATAGAGACGCTTGGATGGATCAATATAATCAATTAGACAATCTTCACACGTACTCCATTGATCATATAAATAATCTCACTGCAGAAAATGCTTAATTAGTGCAGGAGATCAATTTATTAAGTAGTGAAATATCTCGAATCTCTTATTCTCTAACCAAAGCTAACTTGGCGATGGAAACTTTATCAGATGAAAACAAAACCTTATCTCAAGAGAACCGGGATTTGTCAAGTAAAACAAAGATATCCTCACAGAAATTAATTACCCTTCAAAGAGTGTGCGATAATCAAGAACAATCTCTTCATTCACTGAAAAATGAACTTAAAGAGATAACTGAATCATCCATTGCTGAGAAAAATGCACTTATGCAAGGTAGAATAATTTTAAGTTCCTAATCATCTCCAAGAAGAATACACCAAATTAGAAGAATCCTATTCCTCTCTCGCGAAAGAAAACTCTTTTCTCCATTCTAAAGAAAAGAATCCAAGATCTCGCCTGAAGGGTTTAGTTGGAGATAAATTTGATGATGCAATGAACTAATGGGAGAATAACTGCTTTGCCTTAATTCAAAATCTAATTTCACAAAAGGAAGGTAGTCATTTAGACTGCCTCAATCATTCTTCCTCTGCTTAATTTTTCTTATGATTTTCTTGTTGTGAATTCCTCATTTTATAACCCTTTTTTTTTTAATTTCTTTGACCACGCAGAATCTGAGAGAAAGCTTCAGTCTTCTGTTAATACTCTGGATTCTTAACTTGTTGTGCTGCAGAAGGAAAATGCTTCTCTCGCTACTTATTTTGCCCGTTTTCGCGATCAAACAGAAAGAGAATATAATTACCTTGCTTGTTTCAAGGATATGGAGATTAGAAACCGGGATAAAGCTTTCCTTCGCCAACTTCATATACAAGCTCAAGTTCTTGTGAATGATATTCTACTGTCTAACTCTCTTCCCCCAGTGACAGTTAAACCTTTGAAAGTAGATGTTGATGAAATTCCTCGTCCTGCTGACAATGACTTTGGCTATGAGACATGTGAAGAAGAAGGAGAGGAAGAAGTAGAAAATCCTCTCAAAGAAGCAGCTACTGGTGATAAAACAACTGATAATGATCAATCAAATGAAGAAGATGCAAGAGTCAACCAGGACAAAGGGAATACTGGTGAAAGCGAGAAAACTTGCGAAGGTGACAAAGCTGGTGAAAATGATAAAGATGGCGAAGTTAATATTGAAACTTAAACTTTAGTATCACTCTTTTGAACTACATCTTCTTCTCCTCTTTTTGTGAACAATGTATTTTATTCTCCTTGGGATTTAATTATTCTTCTAACTTTTTAAGTATTTACAAGGAAGATAATGATATTTCGTTTATTAATTCCCATACTTGCCTCTCATTATCTTTCTTGGAATGAATCCATGTGACGTCTGAAGAAGTATCAAGAAGTATGAAGTATAAAATATTCTGTGATAAGAAGTATAAAGTATCCATCCTTGATCGGACTATACAAAGTATAAGAAGCAACAAATGTCGCTCTAATTTCTGCGAATTTCTGAATTACTCTGCGACATTTTGAATAATCTGTGAATAGTATTGCGAATAGTGCTGCGAATAGTATCTTGAGAAATTCTGATTGTTATGCTCATCATCTTTCTCCCAATGAACAAAATTTACCTGCAAAAACAGTTAATTTTTGCAATTATTCTATTGGTCTTATTTTGCCTTCCTAGTTAAAGGTCTTATTTTGCCAATTTTTGTTTTTGCGACAAAATCGAAGGACGTCCTTTCATTCGCATGTAAAGACCCATTGATCTTGCCTTATCCGCATTTTGTCAATTTGTTGCAAATATACGTCATTCCTAAATATTCTTGCGAATATAAAGCCCCGTGACATTGTCGTCTTGCGATGAAATCGCAGGACGTATTTACACTTTCATGCAATGACCCATTGATCTAATATTATCTCATCTCTTGGATTTTTTCCTCTGTATATATTTGCTGCACAAATAGGACAAGCCTTAATACTCTTGCGAGCAAGAATTCTCATGACATTTGCGTCTTAAGACACTTATCAACTAACTAATGGAGGGTTCCGCCCTTATCTTCCCCTGGTTGCCCCTTTAAGGAGGCATACATCGGCCATACAAGACTAGCTCCTCCCATACGAATTTACCAACAACCAGTTTTTTTCGCAGCCTCTTATCCTTTTTGCCTATATGGCTTATAGTTACAATACTCCACCCTAAGTGGGGTTTTCTTCAGGCCGAGTGCATCATAGTCAAGACTTTCCAAGAATGGCCAGGGTAGGTTCATCCACCCCAGGCACTCTTGGCTCAACCGTGTACCCCGATGCCTTGATCATATTCTGCACTCCTTAGAAGAGATCCTCAGTCGTCCAACCAGGGTATAACCTTATATATATAGTTGGAAATCCAAAGTACCTCTCCTGGATAGGCTTTCTTGAGCCCCACATCTCCATGACTCAAATTCCAGTAGCGGCATAACCTTATCCTTGTGCCATGCAACTAGATACCCCCTTAAATGACGTACTTTAGGTCTTACATTTGCCTCTTGCGAAATTTTATTCGCGAACTAGGGTGTACGCCATAAAGGTTCATCCCATTCTTCGAAATTTTATTCGCGTTTCTTGCGATATTTTCGCATATTCTTATTCTGTTTTGATTTTCAATGTTCTCGCAGCAATTTATTCAACAAAGTTTTGTTCACCTTCACTATCTGACAATAATCATTACAATCCCATTCTCAAAAATCCTTATTGGTAATACTTCTTTAGATATAATCTATTCCATGGTCTACTGAGTCTTTGACCGACGTCTTTTCCCTCTGGATCCATCAATTTATATTCCCATGTTCCAACTATCTCTTTAATGATATATGGTCCATCCCATTTTCTAGCCAATTTACCACCATTTTCTCGCTGGTAACCTGGTGTTTCTCTCAGCACTAAATCACCTGTTTGGAATTTACGTTTTTTGACACGTTTGTTGTACTCGCGAGCTAATCTTCGCTGATAATTTTCCATATGTTGTAAAGCCTTTTCTCTCTTCTCTTCCAATTCATCAAGTTTATTTAGAATCATTCCAGCACTAAGATTCTTCTCCAAAGCCTCTCTTTTTGTTGTAGGAATAGTAACCTCTGTTGGTAATACTGCTTCAACACCATATGTTAAACAAAGAGGTGTCATACCCGTTTCTTCTCTTCTAGTTGTGTTGTAAGCCCAGATTGAATTATGGATCTGTTCATACCATGCTCTATGGTATCCTTCTAGGTTATTTTTTAAGATGTCTGCGATTGTCTTATTAGTTGCCTCAGCCTGACCATTAGCTTGTGGGTATAAAGGAGTAGATTTTCCATATCTTATCTTGAATGCATTGAGTAGTAGTTCTATGTTCTGCCCCTCAAACTTCTTTCCATTATCAGACACCAACTATGCTGGAATTCCAAATCTGCAAATAATATTTTCAAATATGAATGTAAATATATCTTTGTCGCGGATATGTTGTACTGCTTTTACTTCTGCCCATTTTGTAAAGTAATCTATTGCGACAATTAAGTATCTCTTTTGCTCTGATCCTGGTACAAATGGCCCCACAATATCTAAGCCCCATTTTCTAAAAGTCCACACACTTTTTTAAGATGATAATGGTGCCCCTGGTGCATGTATTTTTCTTCCATGTCGCTGGCAATCTTCGCAACGTATTGATAGTTATTTCGCATCTTCATACATATACGGCCAGTAATAGCCTTGCATTTTTGTTCTATATGCCAAAGATCTCCCTTCGATGTGATTAACAGCATCCCCACTATGCAACATTTTTAGCACCTTTTCTCCTTCTTCCCTTGTCAAGCATCTAAGTGACGGCCCATTGAAAGATTTGCGATATAATACTCCATCTCTTAATTCATAATTTGTTGCATGACTTCTTAACTTGTGTGCTTCTAATCTGTTTCTTGGTATTTCTCCTCTCGCCAAATATGCATGGAGATCTGCTCGCCAATCTGAAATATTGCCTCTTGGTTCTTCTTCGCCACTTTCTATCATCATTACATTTGCTTCTTCTTCTTCTTCTTTATTAATTGAAGGTGATATAAGTGTCTGAATTTTTATGCATATCGCAGTGGGATCTGTCATCATACTTGAAATGAAAGCATAAGCGTCTGCGAGTCTATTGTCCTTCCTTAATATGTGTATCCATATTATTTGAGGAATTTTCGCAGACAAATCTTCAACAAGTTTTTTGTATTTCTTCAAAGATGGTTCATTTGTAGTATATCTGGCGAATAACTAGCTGCGAGTCACTCGTAATTCTGGCATTCTCCAATTTCATTTCTACTGCGAATTTTAGGGCATGTATTACTGCTTCATATTCTGTTTCATTATTAGTGGATGCAAATTCCAATCTAAATGAGAAAGCCATTTTTGCTCCTTCTGGCGAGATTAAGACAATCCCAATTCCATTACCTTCTCCATTTGAGGATCCATCTACCAATATTTCCCATCTATTTGGTTCTGTTAATAAGTCTTTTGGATCTCCATGCTCTTCTTGTATATCCATTATATCCTATACTGCTTCATCATATTCTATAGGAAATTCCGCCAAAAAGTCTGCTACAACTTGCGATTTTGTTGAAGATAAAACTTCATATTTAATTTCAAAATGACCAACTTGCGCATTCCACCTTTCAACTCTGCCTGACCTCTTTGAGTTTTTCATCACTGACTCAATTGGTACTTTTGTTAACACTTTGATTTTATGTGCTTGAAAATATATACGAAGTTTAAATGTTGCATAAACCAATGCTAGAATCAGTTTTTCAATCTTTGAGTAATTTCTTTCTGCTGCATTAAACATTTTACTGATGTAATAGATTGGTTTTTCCACTCCTGCATCTACTCGCAACAATACTGCGCTCAATGCATGTGAAGTTTTTTCAAGATAAATTAATAACTCTTCTCCTAGTTCCGCTTTTTTCATAATAGATGTATTTATCAGATATTATTTTATCCCTTGAAAAGCTTTTTCACATTCATCCGTCCATTTGAACTTTGTCCCTTTTTTAAGAATGTTGAAGAAATCTTTGCACTTGTCTGATGATCGTGTAATAAACCTTCCTAGTGAGGCTAAGAGTCCATTTAATTTCTGCACATCTTTCACTGTCGCAGGAGTTGGCATATCGTGAACTGCTTGTACTTTCTCTGGATCAACTTGTATTCTTTCTTTTGATACAATGTAACCTAAAAATTTTCCCGACGCAACTCCAAAAACACACTTTTCAGGATTCACCTTAATGTTAAATTGCCGCATTTGATCAAAAATCTCCTTTAAATCTTGCGTATGGTTCTTAGCTTCCTTGCTTTTATTAACATGTCATTTACATACACCTCTAATGTTTTATGTATCCATTTCGCAAATACCTTCTCCACCATTCGCTGGTATGTTGCTCCTGCATTTTGCAACCCAAATGGCATTTTTGTATAACAATACAATCCTCTTGGAGCAAAAAATGCAGTATGCTCTTGATCTTCTTCAGCCAATGGAATTTGATTATAGCCTTTATACCCATCCAATGAAGACATTCTTTCATTTCCCGCTGCTGATTCAACTATTTGAGGAATATCTGGTAATGAAAACTATCTTTTGGACAAGCTTTGTTTAAATCAGTAAAGTCTATACAAATTCTTATCCCTTTGTTTTTATTTGGGACCACCACCATATTTGCTATCCATTCCGGATATTTTGCTTGCCTTATGATTCCTGCATCAAGCATATTTTGTAATTCTTCTTCTATTTTAGGATGATAAGTTGTCACAATTTTTCTTATCCTCTGTTTAAATGGTCTTGCATCTTTGTTAATTTCCAATTTATGACATGCAACTGATGGATCAATTCCATGTACCTCATCCATATTCCACGCAAAGATATCTTTATACTCTCGCAAGAGATTTACGGTTCTCGCTTCTTCATCCGCGCCCATCTTAGTTCCAATTTTTAGCATTTTAGGTTCTTCTTCAGTCCTAATATTTATTTATTTTATTGGTTCCGCTGCAGTATACATTGCTTCAGGTTCTCCCATTGGTGTTGGATCTTTTATAATTATCTCAGGTTTACCTTCTTCTTGCGAGATTTCGCTAGGTATTCCTTTTCCTTATTTTGCTCTGATCATATAAATTCTAAATTCTTCTTCTTTCTTTGCCTCTTTTGCTATTTTTCTGCGAATCTTTCGTTGTTTTGTGCGTCCTTCATAATTATTCACTTCAATTTGATTGCATAATCTCGCAATATCAACATCTCCTCTAATTTCTCCAATTCCACTTGGCATAGGAAATTTAATGCATTGATGTAATGTTGACGCTACAGCCTTAATTGCATGTATCCATGGTCTTCCCAATAACATGTTATATGGCGATTCCATATCCACCACACAAAGTGTTACTTGTGTTTCAATTTTCCCTAATGGAATTCACACCACTATTTTTCCTTTAGGTTTGGTTATAGATTTTCCAAAGCCATGAATGTGATAAGTTGAACAAGACATTTCTTCATATTTATATCCCATTCTCTTAAATGTATGATAAAACATTATATCAACCGAACTTCCAACATCCACCAAAATCCTGGTCACAGCCCACTCTCCCGTGGATTTAGTTAATTTTCCCTTCTCCTTTCGTGCAACTGTAACTGTGATTACCAAAGGAGATGTGTGATTCACATTTGCTTTTGATACTTCTGCTGATGTGAACATAATTTTCTGCTTTTCCCAATCCTTAAGAAGTGATTGTTTCTCCACCGTCATAATATTCTTTCCTTCAACATCTCGTTTATGTAATCTTCCTCTCCTATTTTCATGAAATTCGTCAATCATCGTTTTTGTGATTACATTACATTCCAACTTCCTTTTATTTCCATTGATCTTGATTACTCTTCTTCCTTCATCCGATTTGCTATTTTCTTGATTTGAACAATTTTCACCACAATTTTAACAAATTTTCCCTTTCAATCCCTGTTTCGGGCGCCAAAATGTAGTAGCAGGAAATCCCACACTACACCCCTCACAAGAATTTGCACAATCAATATCTGAACACTTAATCAGGAACGACGATTTTCATTAATTGACACTTAGAAAATTACAAAGAAAAAAGGAAATTAAAATACAATCACTATGTTTAGAATTTTCTCTCTCCTAAAAACATTCTTTAGCATTCAAAAATTATCTCTCTCTTCTCAAGTTTACTCATCCCCTATATATAGGGTATTACATAATGGATGACAGCTCATAGACAACTAAGCTATCCCTTAATTTCGGATTTAACTTGTGATATCTTCGCGAGCGCTCAAATGTTAATCCTCGCAAACACTCTATTCTTCGCAGGATCTTTACGTTTTCTTCATGTTTCTACCATCGTTATTTCTTGCGTCGTTGTTTTAATCTTTTCTGCCACGCTCGCCAGTGTCTTTAGTGAAAACTTCGCAAGAATGTTCTTGATGCGATATTCTGATCCTACAGTTAGCTTAGTAACATAGCATTCAATATTCACCGTTAGATGAAAACCTGATTAGATACAAGCTAATATCTCTCAACTGTTAGATCTAAAACTTAGCTTGCCATACACACATGTACTTGACGATTTTTGGTTTTTGTAACCGTACCCAAACGTATACAATAGTTGGTTCAAGATTAGTCAACCAAATGGTTAGCCAAATGAAAACTTTCATATCAACCATATCCTTCTTCACCATAACTAGTCCAAATGACACAAATGAACTAGTTAGAGAGTTGTTCAATTACTATGAGATCTTATGTACTACACAAGACACAATTGAAGCAAAAATGATGTGATTCACTCGAATCGATTCATGAACTATAAATCCACGGTTTGCAATAGCATTCCTTAGATAATTTAAATAAGTTCACGAACATCGTTTTTAGACATAACCACTCAAGTTCGCGGACTGGGTTCGCGGACTTAAGTAACCTGTTAGAGTTCACAAACTCCAGCAAAAATTGTCGTGTTCGAGAACTTCCGTCAGTTCGCGGACTGAAACCAAGCTTCAACTCCAGCGGAAATTCTCAGGTTCGAGAACTACGCCCATTCGCGGACTGAGTTGACTGCTCAAGTTCTGGTTTTCACTTGATCAACAAATTCGCAAACTTCGGTTCAAGTGCATAAGGACTTATACATATATGTGTTACCACAACAATGTTTATATCCCACAGTGGTTATATTGTCTAAACTCTTATTTCAATCATTGAAACATTCTCAGAGAACGTCATATAGTTGTTATTCACGAACTAGTTTTCCTCAGAGCAATTTCCAAAGTGATTGAAACATAACATGACTTTCGTCACTAGGCAAACATGAACTTGGCTAAAGCGAAAGCTTTACCAACACACATTTCGAGAAATAGATAAGCGAGATATACTCAGCTCGAAATGTCACATGTGTATATCTTTATTCTATATAGTAAAACGACTTTTGTCTCAATATAGGAGATAGAGTAGATAGACTTTTGAGTGATAGATAAGTTCAAGTCTCCACGTACCTTTTAGTCGATGAAGATCCACCGGTTCCTTGAGTAGTCCTTCGTCTTGTATGATGATTGCCATGGAGTTCTTGAGCTCAACTACACTTTCTATCCTAGTCCGAGACCTTAGCTATAGTAGACTAGAAATCAAGACTTTATATTTTTGATCACTAACATTGACAAACATGCTTGATATAGCAACGCATGCGAGTTCGACCGAGCAGTGCTCTAACAATCTCCCCCTTTGTCAATTTTAGTGGCAAAATATTAATACATATGGAATACAAAAAATATATAAATAAACTTTGTAGCTCCTATTCCACATGTCTAATCTTCAACAATACTCGAAATCTTCGTCACTTCCAATTAGTCCAATGAGCCCAAAGGTTATAAGTTTATCATCATCGTTGTTGAAAATCCATAGCTATAATAATGAGAAAAGCATCGGTTCTCAATCATTGTTATACAGTGTCATAGTATTATTACACAGCGTCAAAGTCCAATTGCATCATAACTTCAACAACAATACTATGGTGATACTTTACTCCCCCTTAGTCAATACTCCATCTCACATGGAAACCACCCCCCCTTACATAATGATCCGAAAACCATATGTATTTGTAGTGTGAACAACAATTAATTCTCCCCCTTTTTGTCACTAAAATTGGCAAAGGTACAAGAACGAGATCCTAATGAAATTTTCGTAAGAGATATTTCATGACCAAAGGTAAATATGTATTATCTTGTTTAGATGCAATCATAAAGCCGAAGCTAAATGCATTCATCAAGGAGTTTATAAAGACGCAAGATAACCCCTCTAATATTCCACAGCCGCACTCCCCACAAATATTTGGCAATTAAGCAAAAGTTCAAAAGAACTCTCCCCCATAATATGTCATTCCCTAAGGAACAACAAGAGCGACCTTAATTTCAAAAGAAAAGAAGGATTTCTTTAGACTCAAAAAATTACATACAAGTATGAATTTGGAATCCAACAAGAAATATTCAATCAAATTAACCAAAGCGAACCAAGATCAGTTTGACTAAATATGCTCAACACAAGTAAACTTATAGAGACTTAAAAAATCAATTAAATTAATCACAAGGAAACTTGCAAATAATCTAATTGTCATACTCAACCAAACTAATTACAAGATTAATAAATTTAATTGGCCACACTCGATATAATAATATATAAGGAGCAATGACTAAGTTAATCATAAAAATAACCATCCTAGTCAATTATGCTCAACATGAGAAGAACTTACGGAGTGCTAACTAAATAACCATACTAGATGATTGATTTAGTTCATTTGGGATCAACATAAGAGATTATGGAAGTCCGACTAAGATTATTATAACATGACAACCTTAGCCGTACATGTACTCAACATAAGAAAACTTATGGAATACAAACTAAATAACCACACAAGTTGATTAATTTAGTTCTTTATGCTCAACATATAACATCTCATGGAACAACCAACCATGCCAATAAGAAATTGACTCAGTTGTATCATTCTCAACATGAGATACATAATCGAGCCTTCACGGTAATACATAAAAAATGGATCAATAAGGATCTATACCGTGGATAACACAAGGATTCATTCTATATTTCATCACCATTTGCACAATGACACACAATAGACATAATCCTTGAATCACAAAAGATTTTAACCTATCTTACATCAATGACACACCATTTGTGTTTGTCAAAAGTCTATTCATCCTTTTATCAATATTTGCATATCAATTCACGAACGACTTTACTTTTGAAAAAATATGGGACAATCAAGTTCATGGACGTAAACAACATATCCCATCAAAATATTGTAATATATAAAATCAAAAGATTAATACTGCAGCCATCATCTTCCAAACAAACTTAGAATTTTTAAACCAAAAAATCTAAAAAACAATAAGATGAAAACATTGGATATTGCTATGTGTACTCACAATAATGGCTATTCCAAGACACTAGTTATTCTTCTAAACAAAAGAGAAAAAATAGAAGATTTACTAGATATTAAGACCTTTTAAGAATTCATTATCGTCCCCTAACTCCTTGTCATCAACAGCCATGGGAACATAAGGTTCATTAAGAAAGGAGTTTATATTGATGAACCTTCTTGGTTGTTGTTGTCGAACCAGGGATTTTTGAATCTCATGGGTCTTATACACAAAAGCCTTTATTTGTTGAATCTCCTTTCGCATCTCCTTCAACACTTCAAGAACATCAGAAAACTTCTGAGAATTTGAAGGAACATCTCTTGGCTTCCTCGCATTCCTTCTTTTTCTTTTCAAGGTTGGAGGCAATGGAGATTTTTCTTTTTCCTTCATGATTGATGGCTTAACAATCACATTACCTTCTTTTTCATCAGAAGACATCATTCTTGGAGTATCCATAAGCATATGGGTTTGTGAGAGGAATTCACAATTATATCAACAAGTAGTCTTAACATAAAGAGAGGTTTTAGTGAAGGAAAAGGAATGTAGGTTTCGAAACCTAAAACAGGTTCGTGGACGATCAACTCTTATCCCTATAAAGATAATAATTGTCGATAGTACCCTTTCTTCTGTTTGATAGATAAAAAGGAAAAATACTCCTAAGAAAAGAAAACAAAAAACTTTTCCTAAAGCCTGAGAGGTACACAATAATTATCTATTTTGATCAGGCACATGAGACATGATTTTAAGAACAACACAATCAAGTTGCATTGTGGTGAACTATAATTTGTCCACCAATTTCCTCTTGTGGAGAATCCACAGGCTTCTGTCTATCAAAACAGTTTGACCATACTTTATTCTCAAATGGTCTTGATTTTTCCTTGGAAACTAACTTCTTAGACGAAGATAAAATCTTACATACCTCTGCGGTCTTCTGAGCAAGTTTAAGCTTTCTTGCTAGATGATCTGCTCTTCGTTGAAGTTTGTTGACATGTCTTTGCTTGTGTTTGAACTTGTAATACCTCGAGAGTTTATGACATTTTAATGAACAATATGAGCACGTCACATTTGGATAATAATCAAGCTTCTGAAATATGCAAGCAGCTAGGCACATAGTGGATCATGAAACATTATAAACAGATTTTCCAAGAAAAGGGTCAACTTTTTCTTTCAGAATGGTTGGATTATCTTCTGAAAGAATATCAAAATTGATATGTATTTTTCTACAATTATCAAAATTAATATTTTCACCAAGAAATGCAACACTTGATTTCCCGTCTTCATTGGAGTCATAGGTATCAGACATTTCATCAAGAGTTGCTGCAAGACCTTTGTTACCAATGTACTTTCTACAATTTGGACACTCGTTTGCAAAATGACCAAATCCCTTACACTTAAAGAACTGAGGCATATCCTCATCATCAGTTTCATCAATATCCCTGTTTTTAGGAGGAACACGATTATGAGGTTTGACTGATGCCTTAGGATTATCTCTGGAGAACTGTTTACTTCTATTTAATAGAAGATCCATAATCTGTCTTGTGATCATCGAGACTGATTTGTCAAGATCTTCATCTGATAAATCTGTCTCAGAGTGATCATCTTCAGAGATATACATTTTTTTACTTTTATCAAGTAATTTAGTATCCTTTAGTTCTTTGAACGCAACACTGTAGATGGGGCAAAACAATTTGCTGGTTTTTATGGAATTAAGGAGACGACCGTATGGAGGAGACTCCTTGAACTGAGCGAAATGTTCAACCTCACACAGATGCACATCAAGAAGGGAGTGCTTTGAATTCGAGAGATCAATATGTAGTACTCCGGCCTAAACCAAGATAATGGCCGTTCCAGAGTAAATTCGATCACAAGATAGGATGGGTTGATCTATAGGAGGGAAGCTGAAAAATATGTAAGATCGATGGTGATCTAAGATTGTAGGTGTGTTGTGAATTCAGCGTGAAAATGCTATGAATGATTGAGTTTTTGCCTGATTGAGAGTGATTTCTGTGAGTTCGTGTAGATGAAAGATTTCCTGTATGAACTTTGATGAGAAATTGCTCGTTTAGGCGACTATTGTTCGAACGTTCGAAAACTCTTCTTGTTTCAATCAGGATTCAAACACATTTCATAATGCCGGAGTTGAAAACACCATCATCCCATGAAGTGTGGCAGTTGCTGGAATCAGAGAGTGGGGAAGTGGGAAATCGTGTTAAACCAATTACTCATCGTGCAGAGACCTTGTTAATTTTCCACCCACTATTTTGCTGCCTCTTCTAACTGATTGCACGACTTGCTCACATTCTCATCGTAGGTGAACACACATGCCGTAGACCGCCATACCAAAACCCTAGTTGATATCCCCCCAAGTGACATGATTGACGTCTCGTGATGTGTTTAGTCAGTTGTTGACTTCGTGATATCATGGGACGATGAGTCCATGTATTTACTGAGTTGAACATGATTTTGTAAAAATGTTCTGAAACTCATGGATTGAATGTGGGCATGATCCTCACGTTGATAGTTGAGGCGAGCAAGTATTGCTCATTCGATGATTTGCTGAATATTGATAGTTGAACCAATATTCTCTGATTTGAGCAAGTGTTGCTCATCTGATGAATTATTGGCAGCGTGACCAAAATAAAATATCAATTAAAATACTGGTAGTTGAACCAAGTATAATTAATAATAATATTGATCATGAGATCGTCATAAATTTATTAGTGTTTGAATCTGGAATTATAATACTTGGACTCAGAAACCTTAATTTGATCAATTGATGATCACTTCATGGTTTATTAGGAATTGAACCATGGGACGAAGGAAGGATTGGTTTCATGAGACCGTGGGTCAATCATGTAACACCCATATGCTCACGCGAGAATACACCAAGACCTCTTGAAGAGTTGGTGACTTGTTGATGAAAGAATGATTAAATGCTGGTTTAATCATTTATTCGAATTACTGCTGGGTTCATCATTAGGTGATAAAACCTAATTAATTATGAAGAAGTGGAAGACCAAACAAGGGGTCATGAAACCGGCCATGGGTAGTCACGGGATCAAGTGTTGATCGCTCCATGAAGTTCCAAGTCGTTTGGAAGAGTTTTGGACCTAAAACGGGCAATTGCGCAAATTAGGTCAAATTGTGAAAAAATGTGAGACTGGCTCATTGAGATCCAAAGAGCCAACCTTGATCGGTCAAGATAACATGCTCATGTCTCCAGAGTGTCCGTATCTTAGTTCTGAGAATTTTGATATTTTCAGATGTGCATTTGAGCAATCATTTTAGAAAATATGAAGAAACCAGTTTTTTTTTATAAAACCGTCAAAACTTCATGAGATGAAGGAAAATAATGGAAAAAGTGAAGGAATCATGAAGTGTGGGACCATCCAAGGCGTGGCCGGCCGGCCAAGGGAGCTAATCCCACACGCTTTCCAAAATTTTGTAATATTTTCATGATTTTAGGAAAATATGATAAAATCAAGGAGTCTTGCTAAAATTAAAGAGTTTTGTTCAAATCAAGAAGTTTCCATGAGATGAAGGAAACATAAAAAAATAATAATAAAAAAATAAGGGACGTGTGGGCATGTGGGACTGGCTTGGAGCATGGTTAGCCGTCCAGGGCCCGGTCCCATGCGTTTTCCCTAATTTTATGTATTATTTCACAATTTAAAGGAAAATTCATAATTTGAAGGAAATATCATGAAATCAAGGAATTTCATGGGATTATGAAAACATGAAAAATATAATAATAACAAAAGGGGACGTGTGAAGTCATCTAGGGTTTGACCGACCAGTTATGGCCCGTGCACACGGGTTTTCCTAATTTTATATTATTTTTCATGGGACCAAGGAAATATCATGAGATTAAGGAATTTTCATGAAATTAGGGAAATAATAATAAAATAATAAGGAATCACGAGGTGTGGGGCCAGATGGGACTAAGGCATGGCCGGTTGGCCAATGGTCACGCCCCACAATATTCTTCCCTAATTTTATATTATTTCTTTGGTGTGAAAGAAACATCATGAAACTGAGGAGTTTCCTCAAAACGAAGGATATTTGCTCAAATGAAAGAATTTTCATGAACTCAAGGAAAATAACAAAAAATATGATAAAAATATGATAAAAATATGAATCTGGCGTAAGATTGACCACGACACGGTCGGCCGGTCAGTGGGTCCATGCTCCCAGCGCCTTGGTCAATTTTTAATTATTTATTATTTTTTTTCCTATTTTGCATAGTTTCATCGTCTCGTCGTATTTTGAAATACTCGTTCGTGCGGTGATTGTTAGTGCATCATCGTTGAATACACTTTCACCATTTAAATCGGGGCTTACTCAGAGGTAGCTTAGACGCATGTGCGTTGAATATTTATTACTAACCCATGGATTTCTGCTATGAAGAATCATGGTTTGCAGTAATGAAATATCTGCGAAAATATTTGAATATTTTCGGAAATTCTGTGGATGAATCCAAGAATTTAGGTTTGATACAGGGCTTACTCAGAGGTAGATATGATGCCTGTGCGTTGAATATTTATTACTAACCCATGGATTTCTGCTGGGAAAACCATGGTTTGCAGTAATGAAATATCTGCGAAAATATTTGAATATTTTCGGAAATTCTGTGGATGAATCCAAGAATTTGGAAATAATTAACTTATGGCTCTATACTAGCAGAGAAGGCTGTCTAGGAGCATTAATTATTCCGATATGAGCTTGCTGGAGTTTTATATCCTTTATATAGTCAGGGTAAACTCGTTGTTTGTATCCTAAAGACGTTATCGCTCTATACTAGCAGAGCAAGCTGTCTAGGAGCCGTTTAGCAGCCGGCCATCCTGTGATGCTATATAGAAATGATTACTGAAGTGTTCAATATTCATGAGATATGTTATTTTCTAGCCGTGAGACTACATATCTACATGTACTCTGAGAGAAAGTATTTTCAATCAGAGGATTCGATGAGATACCCGTGTCTCAATACAAATATGCCGTTGTCTAGCCGAGAGACTACATATCTGCATGTACTCTGAGAGAAAGTATTCTCAGTCAGAGGAATCGATGAGAGACCCGTGTCTCAATACTCGCATCTGATTGCTGGATCAGAAGTTCATATAAATATTGGTTTACGATTTTAGCCATCGTCGAAAATCCACCATCTACATTAAGTCCCCTGCTTAGTGAGGAAAGCCATGTTCCTCACTCAGCATTGAATGATGATTTTCCGGTCATAAAAAATATAAGTAATTGAACTTAGTCGTGAGTTAAGATGTTACCGGATTTCGATCGTACGAGCATACCATAACTTGAATGAAGATTCCGGTGACATGATAGAGCGTCATTTGATGAGCATAAGTTGGTGTTGAACCGCTGATTTGGACGACGGGTCCTTGGTCGTTTAGGATTCGAGGGCCGAGCCCAATAAGGAAATCCTTAGAAAATTAGGTTTTGGAAATAAAATTTGATATAAAAGGATTTGTTCCTTTTTTTTTTCCCCGCACGATCAGAATTTCATCACCTTTCCATTATCTTCACGCCAGCATCAAGAAGAGAGGAAAAACATCGCCGGACCACCAATGCCGCCGCCACTGTCCGACTATTTTCTGCCGGCGCTGACAGGTATGCGTCCGAACTTTTTTGTTTTGTTTGATGTTTGCTGAGTTCATGTGAGTTTCATGATGTGATCATGTTGAAGTTATATACATGTGCATATATGAGTGTGGATTTAGTCGAAAACCCTTGTTTTGAAAACGTATGTTCGTTTGATCGTTAGTTTTTGAAAACTAATAATAATTCCTGATTTATGAGAGATTTTTCTTCATATATGAATATTTAAGTCCAGTGATAAAACTATGTTTATGAGCTTTCATGTGAGCCAAAGTTTTATCATGAAGAAAGTGAATTTCAATAAGACCGAAGTAAAAATCTTCGTTTTAAGGAATGACGATGATACGAAGAAAAGTTTTTCTTCTTTATATATATATGAACTTGTGTCCAGTGATAAAAGTTAGTATATGATATTTCATGTAAATCAATACTTTATCTTATAATGTGTATGTTTTCACAAAATTGAAATAAACCTTCGTTTCAAAGACGTATGACGATACAAAGGAAAAGGGATTTTTTTTTATAAAACCATAGTGTATTCATGGATTTTTCTTTTTAAAACCGTGGAGTGTACACAAGATTTATTTTTGTGAGACTTGCTCATGTTGAAATTTTTTATTTATTTACGTGAGTAAATAAAATATTTTCTTTAAAATCAAAACTTGAGTTTTGTGTAATACTATTTAGAAATAAACAATTATTTATGATGAAATAATTTTTTAGTTTTCATGATTCCATGGTGAATGTTCACACAGTAGAAATATTCATGATTTTATGAAAAATCTGAGTTTTGTTCGTCTTTTGTAGATTTTGAGGAAACGAACGATATTAAATTGTTAACTCTAGCATTACTCTCACTACTGTTAGTGGAAGCGTAAAAGGTAAGAGTTAAGAATTACCATTTTTGCCGATGGATTTGTTTGCATGTTGGTAATCTTTTTTTCTTCCGATTCCAGAAAAATGCCCGGCAACAACAATTACTCTTCTTCCTCTAGCTCTTCTGATGAGGATTCCAAAGTTCCTGTATCGAAGTCCAAAGCTTCTTAGGGTGAGGGGCCGAAGTCTGGCATACCCTTGAATGAGCGGAGGGTTACTTTTAATGAACTCGGGAAAAAAAAAGCTGAGGATGATGCAAAACAGGCTCGGCGTGAAAAGGATCGAATCAGGCGCAAAATACAAAGGACTGGGGAGAAACGTCAATTCTTGGACGGGAGGCCTGCTGATTCTGATGCTAATGATTCTGATGCTAATGATTCTGAAGAGGACATATGTGAGGTACCCGGGACTTGGTCTGATCAATGTGAAAGAGAGTACCAGAGGACTATGAAGCAAATTAGAGCTGGATCGGAAGAAGATTCGGATTCAGATGATGATCCTGAAGCTCGTCTGAACCCCATCACTACTGATTCTGATTATGAAGAGGAGGATAGTGACGACAACTCCGATGACTCAGATGATGAAAAGTATAGCGATGATGAATCTGACGAATAGCTTTATTTCCGTCTTCTTTTCTTTATGAAACATTTGAATGTTCCTTAGGCTTCATAGTAGTTCTTCGACGATTTGAACAAATTTTCTTCCCATTTAGAATTTTCTTTGAATGAGAAAACACTTTTATTAATGTTGATTCTTCTTGGATTGAATAGATGAACCGATGTTCGTGCCCTGGAATTCATCATGACCTTCGACTCGTCTTAGTGACTCCCGTTTGCAGAAAGTACTGAGATACGTGTTGCGTGGGCTGGGAGAATACGTGTTACACTTGAATTCGTGTAATCTTGACCATGTGCGTCAGTCCCCAGTCATTTTTCTCCGCACTTTCAGTATCGTTCTTGTTTAAATCTTAGGGTTTCAGTAAAACCCGCAACTGAATTAAATATCCACAGAAGATAAACCTCCATCGTGTCTAACATATATCTTCAAGACTTTGAGTCTATCATATACGCAAATATTTCTTCCATTTCTGAGTTAGTTTCATCGTGCAGAGAATTCTTGATCATACCTTGTTGCCGCCATGCCAAACAATGGTATCTCTTCTCAAGATGATACTCAGTCGAAGCATGAAATAGCAGCGTCCATCTCAGTAAGTTGCATCTATTTTCATCTTTTCCTGATCAATATGATGATTTGACCATTAAGAAAAAAATTTATTGCAGGATAATCAGAAGAACACTTCTTCTCGGCCCAAGCGAACTGTTAGATCTCCTATCCGGTATAGGTCATCTAGTGCTGAGGCTGGATCATCTGTAAGTAATCTTATCACTCTTTATATTATACTATGCTCTATTAAAATTAAATACTCCTTCGTTTCATTGCAGGCAGATGTTCGCGTCGTTGTCGATGATAGAAGAAGGAGTGGAAAGTCCGTGACTGTAGTCGAGGTTGAAGATAGCACCGACCGAGTTGGTGAAAATTCTGTAAAGTCTGTGGGGACAGGAGACAGTGTTCATGTCCGTGAAAACCTGCAGCTGGACTCCCATTCGAAGCCCTTTTGATCAATACTTTCTTGGATAATGAGGTGGTTGGCGAGTTCGTCGTTCCCAAATGTCATGCGCCTCTGTATACAAATATCTGGAAGAAGTATGGCCATATTTCCACTATAGAGGTATGGAAAGGCTTTCCTCTAACTCTCTTAACCACGGTAGCTGGGCTGTTTCCAATTATTGAGGAAATGAACCAGATGCACTTGCAAGACGTTAAAAACCATGAGCTTCATGAATGGGATGAGATGATCTCAAATTGTGAGACATTGCGATTTAACGTGAGCTGGATTCGTCGTCGACTTGAGATAATCAAGATTCATAAAGCAGCAGAGGATGCTGATGCAATTTTCGAGAACACTACTTTATTGGAGGAGGAGAAGATACTGGCTCTGGAATCTTCTAGGGTCGAGAAAGTAGTAGATCTTTCAGAAGAAAATTGACAAAGTTTCTTATAGGGATTATACGCTGCTGGATGGCTTTCTATGAGTGAGCATTTATGATTGTTGTTTTTGAATTGGTTTAAGTTTCTGGTTAGGTGGAATAATTGATCGAATGATTTTTTTGCTCATTTATGAAATATTTAATGAACAAAGGAGAATTTGAATTCTCTTTGGAGGAATGGAAACTACATTTTTGAGAATTTGTAATATCCGCTGGAAACTGCTTTGGTGACTACATATGGTCCTTCCCATTTCAGAGAGAACTCGTGAGAAGACATGTCTTGTTGAATGTGCTTTGCTGTCTTTAATACCAGATCTCCTACTTGAAATGTTCGAGGTCTTACCATTTTGTTGTAGGCTATGGAGATTCTTTTCTTGTAGGTTTCTACATATTTTTCCACCTTAGACCGCTTTGACTTGAGCATGTCCAGTTCAACAACTCTTGAGTTGGACACTTCAGATTCATCCCATTGCACTCCACTGGATGTTGCGATCCTTGCTGAAGGAATTTTGATTTCGGCCGGTAGTATGGCATCATCCCCATAGACAAGAGAATATGGTGAAGTCCCGATCAATCTCCTTGGCGCGGTTCGATAAGCCCACAAATCCATAGGCAATTTTTCGTGCCAGGTTCGGGGATTATCATGAACTGTTCTACTGAGAATGCGAATCAAAGTTTTGTTGGTGCTCTCTGCTCGACCGATCCCTTGAGGATAGTATGGTGTAGAGAAAACTTGTTTGATGCCGTATTCTTCGAGAAATTCTGTCATATGCTTTTTGGAAAAAGGGGTTCCATTATCGATAACAATATGTTTTGGAACACCGAATATGCATATTATGTACTCTTTGATAAAGGCTGCAACCGTGATTCCAGTGGTGCTTCGAAGAGGAATGGCTTCAACCCATTTGGTAAAATATACGGTTGCAGTAATGATGTATTCATGCTGCTTTGAAGATGCTGGATTTATTTTCTCGATGATATCCAGTCCCCAGCTATAAAAGGGCCATGGACTATTCACTGAATTCAATGGGAGACAAGGAGTATGGATGAGATTACCATGGATTTGGCATTGATGACATCTTTGAACGTGCGCAGCCGCATCATCTTCCATGGTCAGCCAATAATATTTCTCATGAATCTGGAGAAATAATTTCCTCTTTCCTTGATTCTATACATCGTGCATATCCTTCAGAATTGTTGGGATCTCATGCTCATCTAAGCATCTTAGCAGGTTTCCACCAAAACTTCTGCGATATAAGATCCCGTCGAGAAAAACAAATCTCTTAGCTCTCTGAATGATCTTGATTGTTTCTTTCTTTTCCAATGGTAACTCATTATCCCGGAGGTACTTGATATAAGGTTCCCTCCAGTCCCCAGTATGATGGGCCGTTAGAGCTTCCAAGTGATGAGCAGGCGTCTAATAGTTGGGACATGACTTTTGCAGAGTTCTTGATTGAACCTCCATGGAAGGCCAATAGTATCCTATTCTTTGAAGCTTTCGGTAAAGTGTTACCACCAGTGTCTGTCCACAGGTTTCTTCATGTATGCGCTTGAGTTGTTAGTCCGCCTCGTCAGGTCTAAGGCATCGTGATAAAGACCCATCATAGTTTCGATAGTATAAAGCTCCATGAAGTAGAAAATAATTCCTCAATTCCTTGAGACTGATTTTCCCTTCTGAAAGAGAACTGCTCAATTCATGAATAATAGGTGCTCGCCAATCATCTGCTTGGATGTCTTTGACTTGAGCAATCCAGGTAGATAACACTGTAGGACTTTGTATAGTGATGGTCTTCTCTGCTCCTTCAAATTACAGCTTAGAAGCGAGAGTCTCCAGGCAGTCGGCGTGTCTATTGTGATTTCGTCCAATATGGACGATCGTTGCCTCAGCGAAATAAGTTAACAGCCGTTGAGCTTCAGTTCTGAACGGAGCAAACGTGATTTCTTTGAGAGAGTATGTTCCATTCATTTTATTAACCAGTAGTTTTGAATCCCCCCTTATCTCGAGGTGTGCTACTCCTGCTTGCTTTGATAGAGACAATCCCAGTAAGAAGGCTTCATATTCTGCTGAATTGTTGGTGCAATGAAAATCCAGCTTGAATGAATATGAGAAAACTTCGCCAGATGGAGAGACTAGTACTATGCCTGCTTCTCTAGTGTCATTGCTAAGTGTGATTGAACCGTCAAAATATAGAATCCATGTCTTTTCTTTGATGACTAAGACATCTAGAAACTCACCAGGTACGTCTTCATGTAACATTGATGAATTAGGAGAAGAATAATGGTGATGAAGCTGTTACTGAATCAGCAGTCGTTGAGTGAAGAAATTGAAAATGGGTTTCGATTTGAAGAATAATTTTGGGAATTAGGGTTCTTGAAGGTAAGGGGAGTGATTTCGGTTGGTAGAGCAAGGAAAGGCCCGAAATGGCTAGGGAAGATTGAGAATGGGTGGTGGTCTCGAGTGTGTGTTAGATGATGCTATTGAGTTGGCTGGAAACGTAATGAAGAATGGAGTTGCAATTGAGGAAACGATTGATTTGAACCGATGGTTTATAGTTTTGAAGCTGTGAGTGCATCGAGAGGTTAAAATGGGTTGGACTTGTAGAGTATATGGAGATGAATGGTTTGGTTTGTGTGTTGGTGGAATTGCGGGAATGGAATCCATTTTGGAACTTTTGTAAAGTTGGCCTGGCCTCGGCATAGTCAGCCGGTTGGAACCGAGCTAAATCGGTAATTTGACCCGATGCAGTTGACTGACGGTTGACTCCTTTGACCGTTAGTCTATTGACCAATAGGAATATACCTTGACCGGAGAATTTTTTGATCCGACCAAAGAGACATTTTGTGTGGATTTCTCCATGGGATGTGAAGAGTTGGACTTGGAATTGAATGAAGAATTTGGCTTGGATTTGGAAAAGAGGAGATGGAAGATTTGAGAAAGGCTTGGATTTGGAAATTCTACAAAAGGAAAGGGATTCTATTCCTTGGAAGATATGGAGAAATTGACATATAGATGCACTTAGATACAACATTGTTTCTTGACTCTTTACATAAGTAGCAAACACGAGACCTTGCGGAGGGATTCCGTGGAACTTGGTGTGTGTAAAAACAACGTTAGCAAGTGGACCTTGATCTGTTTAACTACTAATATCAACCTAATAAATTCATAAATCTTAATGCGTTTAACTAAATTATACTAGGTGGTTTGGTGAATAGAATCGGTGAGTCGAGAATCCAAGTGATATAAGGGATTTTGGGGTTACGGTTCAAGTGATAATTTGTGACTATAAGAATGGAAAAGAACATAACTTTAATCATTGTTTTAATTCCTTGATCTATTCTCTCTTATCGATTTCTTTTTAATTGATTTGTTTATTTTATTTACTTTCTCAAATTCTTAATCAAACCCCTTTTGTGTGAAAATTTTACTAAGACGTCTTCATGTAACATTGTTGTATCGTCTCCTGGAAAATCAGCGAGTAAGTCTTCCACTGCTTGGCTCTTGATTACTTTGGGTGGTGTATATGCTATGTCAAATTCTGACATTTGGAGTAGCCACTTTGCTAGTCTTCCTATCAAGGCTGGCTTTGATAGTAGAAACTTTATAGGGTCTGCCTTGGAAATGAACAAGACTCTTTTAGATAGAAAGTAGTGTCTGAATTTCTAAATTGCATGTACTAGTGCTAGGCATGCTCTCTTAGATTTTGGGTATCGGATTTGAGCATCCCGTATCATACGACTGAAGTAGTGGATTGGTCGTTTGATGCCTTCCTCATTTTATTGGGCAAGGAGTGCTCCAATGGTAACGTCACTAGAAGCTGTATAGAGTATCAATGGTCGTCCTTACATCGGTGACTTTATGACAACAGGTGATAACATTATCTGCTGTATTTTCTGGAATGCTTCTTGTTGTACAGCAGTACATGTAAAACTGGCTCCTTTCTTCAATAGAGGGGTGAATGAAGCAACGAGATGAGATAATCCAGGGATGAAACGCCGAATATTGTTTACCTTGCCCATGAAACTTTGGATTTCTTTCACGGTACGTGGAGGAGGCATCGTAGTAATAGCCTTTGTCTTGTCCGGATCGACTTTGATGCCTTCTGCCGTAACCAGGAAACCTAGAAAATTTCCGGAGGAAACACCGAAAGCGCACTTCAGAGGGTTCATCTTTAGTTTGTATTCTCGACATCTTTCAAAAACTTGCCTTAGAACTTGGAAGTGAGATGCTCGAGTCTTTGATTTGATCACGACATCATCGACATAGTCTTCCACTTGCTTGTGCATCATGTCATGGAATATGACGGTCATGGCTCGTTGATATGTGGCACCGACATTCTTTTATCCAAAATGCATCACTGTGTAGTGAAAGTTTCCGATAGGAGTACAGAATGCAGTCTTGTTGGCATCATGTTCATACATCTTGATCTGATTATATCCGCTGTAGCCATCTATGAATGAGAACATACCATGACCGCTGGTTGCATCTACAAGCATATCAATATTGGGTAGGGGAAAGTCATCCTTCAGACATCATTTGTTCATATTTCTGAAATCAACACAGCATCTGATTTGACCATTTTTGTTTTTGACATAAACAACGTTCGCCAGCCATGTTGGATGTTGAATGGGTTTGATGAACCCTGATGCTAGTAATTTTTGAATCTCGACCTTGATTTGTTCTTCGACTTAGTGTCTGAACTATCTAGGTGGTTGTTTGACAGCCTTGGAGCCAGGGTGATGTGCAAATAATGAGTAACAAATTTGTCGTCTAGACCCGTCATTTCTTCGTATGTCCATGCGAAGAAATCTTAATATTCTTTCAGTAGTGCTATTAACTCTTCTTTCAGTAGTGCTATTAACTCTGTCCGTTCTTTTGGTGACAGCGCTCAGCTGATTAGAATCGGACTTGGATCATCCTCCGTTCCGATGTTGATCGTTTCGAGATTATTAGTGGTGGAGTCAGTGTCGTATTATAATTGTCGAGGAGCATCTTGAACCTCTTCTTCGAGTGATGATTCACTTTGACATGATTCTTTGGGGCGGGGAGACTCTTCGTCGTTCTCCCTTGCTAATTGATAACCCTTGCGCCGGTAAATGATTCTACCCTCCGCATCATGACTGCTTATGAAATTAGATCCTTGAGTTGAGATTTGATCCTTGTGGCGTTTAATTGCGTGGCAGGTGGCCTAACTGTCTTGACGTTTGAGGGTGACGGCCCGTTTGCAACTTTTTCGACGGACTCCCAGTTTGGGAGTGGAGCACTGTAAATCTTGTTTGGAGGTTCAGGGATGTTCTTCTACGACTCAAGGAATTCAGCATCATAGACCGGGGCGTAAGGAGATTATGAAGCTGTAATACGAACAATTTTGTTATTGATTATAGCTTTCATGCATTGATGGTATGTTGAAGGAATCACCTTGGTATCATGGAGCCATGGACGTCCGAGTATCATGTGATAGTCAGGCTCTTGTTCAATCATGTGGAAGTTGGATTTTTATTGAATAGGCCCCACCTTCAGGTCTATGTATGCATATCCATATGTATGGATCTTACTTCCTTCAAAACCCGTCATCAAGATGGGATGACGAATGATTTTATTTCTTGGAAACTTGACTTCCTTGAGGGTCTTCATAGTGACAATATTTGTAGAAGCACCTGTATCAACGAGAGCTCCCTTGAACTCAGAGTCCTTGATAAAACTGGTTATGTACAAGGATCGATTATGTCCTTCATCTGCCATGCGGTCCTCTTCTCTAAAGGTGATGTTGTTGATCGAGTGTTCAGACGTCATGAACGTTTCTTCAACTGGAGATAAGGAAGCTAATGGTACCTCAGATGATATTTGGTTAAGTGCAGCAAACATGTATGTTCGTTGCTTCTTGGAAAAGTGTAAGAGTTCGCATGATCCTTCCACTAGCTGTGCAACCTCCTGGTCCACCGGCTTCTCATAAGTAGTAAAACTATTGCTTTGAGGACCATCGTGTGACGAGTCAGTCCTCGGTGCTGGGACTTCTGAAGCGGAGATTCTGTCTAACTCGGATGTGAGTTTGATGAGGAAATCGAGTATGTGGTTCATTGTATCCTTCATCAGTTCCATGTTCCTTCCGTGAACCTATAAGATTCGTGCCAACTCGGTTAGAGTTGGGATTCCACCACCTTCCGTGCTGCCGGTTATAGCGCTATAAGGAGGAGCGTTGCCGTTTGAGATATTCTGCATTGAGTCTAGAGCCGTCAAATTACTCCTAAGACGGACCATCTTGTGAAAATGAGAGATTGCAACCGAGAGAATGATCTCCCACTGTGGTCGCCAATCTATAGATGGGGCAAAACTATTTGCTAGTTTTTATAGAATTGAGGAGACGACCGTACGGAGGGGACTCCTTGAACCGAGCGAAATGTTCAACCTCACACAGATGCACTGCAAGAAGGGAGTGCTTTGAATTCGAGAAATAAATTTGTAGTACTCCGGCCAATACCAAGATAATGGCCGTTCCAAAGTAAATTCGGTCACAAGAAAGGATGGGTTGATCGGTAGGAGGGAAGCTGATAAATACGTGAGATCAATGGTGATATGATATTGTAGGTGTGTTGTGAATTTAGCGTGAAAATACTATGAATGGTTGAGTTTTTGCCTGATTGAGAGTGATTTCTGTGAGTTCATGTAGACGAAAGATTGTCTGTATGAACTTTGATGAGAAATTGCTCGTTTAGGCGACTGTTGTTCGAATGTTCGAAAACTCTTCTTGTTTCAATCAGGATTCAGAGACATTTTATAATGCCGAAGTTGAAAACACCATCATCCCATAAAGTGTGACAATTGCTGGAATCAGAGAGTGGGGAAGTGGGAAATCGTGTTAAACCAATTAATCATCATGCAGAGACTTGGTTAATTTTCCACCTACTATTTTACTGACTCTTCCAAATGATTGCACTACTTTCTCACATTCTCATCGTGGGTGAACACATGTGCCGTAGACCACCAGACCAAAACCCTAGTTGATATCCCCCCAAGTGACATGATTGACGTCTCGTGATGTGTTTAGTCAGTTGTTGACTTCGTGATATCATGGGACGATGAGTCCATGTATTTACTGAGTTGAACATGATTTTGTAAAAATGTTCTGAAACTCATGGATTGAACATGGGCATGATCCTCACGTTGATAGTTGAGGCGAGCAAGTATTGCTCATTCGATGATTTGCTGAATATTGATAGTTGAACCAATATTCTCTGATTTGAGCAAGTATTGCTTATCTGAGCAAGTGTTGCTCATCTGATGAATTATTGGCAGCGTGACCAAAATAAAATATCAATTAAAATACTGGTAGTTGAACCAAGTATAATTAATAATATTATTGATCATGAGATCGTCATAAATTTATTAGTGTTTGAATCTGGAATTATAATACTTGGACTCATAAACCCTAATTTGATCAATTGATGATCACTTCATGGTTTGTTAGGAATTGAACCATGGGACGAAGGAAGGATTGGTTTCATGAGACTGTGGGTCAATCATGTAACACTCATATGCTCACGTGAGCAAACACCAAGACCTCTTGAAGAGTTGGTGACTTGTTGATGAAAGAATGATTAAATGCTGGTTTAATCATTTATTCGAATTACTGCTGGGTTCATCATTAGGTGATAAAACCTAATTAATTATGAAGAAGTGGAGGACCAACCAAGGGGTCATGAAACCGGCCCTGGGTGGTCACGGTATCAAGTGTTGATCGCTCCATGAAGTTCCAAGTCGTTTGGAAGAGTTTTGGACCTAATATGTGCAATTGCGCAAATTAGGCCAAATTGTGAAAAAATGTGAGACTGGCTCATTGAGAGCCAAAGAGCTAACCTTGGTCGGTCAAGATAACATGCTCATGTCTCTAGAGTATCCGTATCTCAGTTTTGAGAATTTTGATATTTTCAGATGTGCATTTTGAGCAATCATTTTAGAAAATATGAAGAAACCAGGGTTTTTTGATAAAACCGTCAAAACTTCATGAGATGAAGGAAAATAATTGAAAAAGTGAAGGAATCATGAAGTGTGGGACCATCCATGGCCAAGGCGTTTCCGGCCGTCCAAGGGAGCCAATCTCACACGCTTTCCAAAATTTTGTAATATTTTCATGATTTTAGGAAAATATGATAAAATCAAGGAGTCTTGCTAAAATTAAAGAGTTTTGTTCTAATTAAGGAGTTTCCATGAGATGAAGGAAATATAAAAAATAATAATAATAAAATAATGGACGCATGGGACCGGATTGGAGCATGGTTGGCCGTCCAGGGCCCGGTCCCATGCGTTTTCCCTAATTTTATGTATTATTTCACAATTTAAAGGAAATTTCATAATTTGAAGGAAATATCATGAAATCAAGGAATTTCATGGGATTATGAAAACATGAAAAATATAATAATAACAAAAGGGGACGTGTGAAGTCATCTAGGGTTTGACCGACCAGTTATGGCCCGTGCACACGGGTTTTCCTAATTTTATATTATTTTTCATGGGACCAAGGAAATATCATGAGATTAAGGAGATTTCATGAAATTAGGGAAATAATAATAAAATAATGAGGAATCATGAGGTGTGGGGCCGGACGGGACCAAGGCATGGACGGTTGGCCAATGGTCACGCCCCACAATATTCTTCCCCAAATTTATATTATTTCTTTGGTGCGAAAGAAACACCATGAAACTGAGGAGTTTCCTCAAAACGAAGGATATTTGCTCAAATGAAAGAATTTTCATGAACTCAAGGAAAATAACAAAAATTATGATAAAAATATGAAACTGGCGTGGGATTGACCACCGCACGGTCGGTCGGTCAGTGGGTCCATGATCCCAGCGCCTTGGTCAATTTATTAATTTTTTTCCTATTTTGCATAGGTTCATCGTCTCGTCGTATTTTGAAATACTCGTTCGTGCGGTGATTGTTAGTGCATCATTGTTGAGTACACTTTCACCATTTAAATCGAGGCTTACTCAGACGCCCGTGCATTGAATATTTATTATTAGCCCATGGATTTCTGCTGGGAAGAATCATGGTTTGCAGTAATGAAATATCTGCGAAAATATTTGAATATTTTCGGAAATTCTGTGGGTGAATCCAAGAATTTAGGTTTGAGACAGGGCTTACTCAAAGGTAGATCTGATGCCCGTCCGTTGAATATTTATTACTAACCCATGGATTTCTGCTGGGAAAACCATGGTTTGCAGTAATGAAATATCTGCTAAAATATTTGAATATTTTCGGAAATTCTGTGAATGAATCCAAGAATTTGGAAATAATTAACTTATGGTTCTATACTAGCAGAGCAGGCTGTCTAGGAGCATTAATTATTCCGATATGAGCTTGCTGGAGTTTTATATCCTTTATATAGTTAGGGTAAACTCGTTGTTTGTATCCTGAAGACGTTATCGCTCTATAATAGCAGAGCAAGCTGTCTAGGAGCCATCCATCCCGTGATGCTATATAGAAATAATTACTGAAGTGTTCAGTATTCCAGAGATATGATGTTGTCTATCCGTGAGACTACATATCTACATGTACTCTGAGTGAAAGTATTCTCAATCAGAGGATTCGATAAGAGACCCGTGTCTCAATACATATATGTCGTTGTCCAGCCGAGAGACCACATATCTGCATGTACTCTGAGAGAAAGTATTCTCAGTCAGAGGATTCGATGAGAGACCCATGTCTCAATACTCGCATATGATTGCTGGATCAGAAGTTCATGTAATTATGTGTTTACGATTTTAGCCTTCGTCGAAAATCCACCATCTACAAACATCCTTAGATTTGGATGAATGTTCATGATCAAAGATCTTAAGCTTTCCAACCAACGTGTTTCTGGAGAGATTATCTAGGTTATTTCCCTCATAGATGGCATGCTTCTTAGTATCATATCTAGATGGCAGTGATCCGAGAATTTTTATCACAATGTCCTTTTCAGGAATAGTCTTACCCAATGCAAAAGATGCATTAACAATTTCAGACACTTTGTGATTAAACTCATCAAATGTTTCTTCATCTTCCATACGAAGGTTTTCCCAATCGGAACTAAGGTTTTGAAGCCTAGCTTCCTTTTCACTGGTGTTTCCTTAAAATACGGTTGCTAAGATATCCCAAGATTCTTGTGACTTAGTGCAGTTAGACACTTGGTGCTGAAGATTTGGGGTAATGGCACGTATAATTGCATTCAAACCGTCGGAGTTTTGATTTGCAGCAAGAATCTCTGCAGGAGTGTATTCCGCAATATTCTTTGGAACATTTACATCTCCAACTGCATCAACGGGAGCATTATATCCATTAACAACATATACCCATGATTGGAAATCACGTGCTTGAAGAAAAGCATGCATAGAAATTTTCCACCATAAGTAATTAGTGTCATCGAAGACTGGTGCTACGTTTATTGAGATAACACCTCTGTCCATAGGGTCAGATCGCTACAAACACAGACTTGTAAGGTCTTGAATGTGTTTGCCTGCTCTGATACTAATTGAAAAAGCGTGGGTCTAACAACCTTACCCAATATTTCGATTGGAAATCTGTATGGACAACTCCGAGTTGTTTTTCTAGAGAATCAACTAGACTCAATCAATAGAAAATACTCAAGGAGTTATTATCTCAATCTCTCGATTTGATTTACTCAAGCAAATATAATTCGCGAGTCTAATCAGAGAGAGATAACTTGGATGGTACCAAAGACCAATATCCAAGTGTCAAACGATTTAAATCAACCACCAATAGATCGGATATTCTAATCGATTGAACAACGCACAACCTATATTATTTCAATTATATAAAAATATAATGCGGAAAAGAAATAACACATATTATAATTTTGTTAACGAGGAAACCGCAAATGCAGAAAAACCCCGGGACCTAGTCCAGATTAAGCATACACTGTATTAAGCCGCTACAGACACTAGCCTACTCCAAATTAACTTCGGTCTGGACTGTAGTTGAACCCCAATTAATCTCATATTGATCCAAGGTATAGTTACGCTCCTATGCCTCTGATCCCAGCAGGATACTGCGTACTTGATTCCCTTAGATGATCTCACCCACAACCAAGAGTTGCTACGACCCAAAGTCGAAGACTTTAGCAAACAAATCTGTCTCACATAGAAAAGTCTACAAGATAGATAAATTCGTCTCATATGAATAAACCTATGAGTTTTGTTCCGTATTTTGATAAATCAAGGTGAACTGGAACCAATCAATAAAACCAGACTTATATTCCCGAAGAACAGCTCAGTTTTATCAATCACCTCACAATAGTCTTAATCGACGCAGCGAAAAAAGATATTGTGGAATCACAAACGATGAGACGAAGATGTTTGTGATTACTTTTATATCTTACCTATCGGAGATAGAAATCTCAAGCCAATTATTACAATTATACTCGTACGATAGAAGCAGCAAGATCAGATCACACAACTACAAGAAAAATAGTATCGGTCTGGCATCACAATCCCAATGAAGTCTTTAAGTCGTTAACCTGGTTTTAGAATAAGAAAACCAAAGGTTAAAGGAGAATCGACGCTAGCTTATCAAACTAGTATCACACAGAATGTGTGGGGATTAGGTTTCCCAGTTGCTAGAGTTCTCCCTTATATAGTCTTTCAAATCAGGGTTTGCAATCAATTTAGCTTAGTAACAAAGCATTCAATATTCATTGTTAGATGAAAACCTGATTAGATACAAGCTAATATCTCTCAACCATTAGATTGAAAACTTAGCTTGCTATACACACATGTACTTGGCGATTTTGGGTTTGTGTAACCGTACCCAAACGTGTACAATAGTTGGTTCAAATTAGTCAACCAAATGGTTAGCCAAATGATAACTTTCATATCAACCATATTCTTCTTCACCATAACTAGTCAAAATGACTCAAATGAACTAATTAGAGAGTTGTTCAATTGCTATGAGATCTTATGTACTACACAAGACACAATTGAAGCAAAAACGATGTGATTCACTCGAATCGATTCATGAACTATAAAGCCACGGTTTGCAATAGCATTCCTTAGATAATTTAAATAAGTTTACGAACATCATTTTTAGACATAACCACTCAAGTTCGCGGACTTAAGTAATCAGTTGGAGTTCACAAACACCAGCAAAAATTCTCGGGTTCGAGAACTTCTGTCAGTTCGAGGACTGAAACCAAGCTTTAACTCCAGCAGAAATTCTCGGGTTCGAGAACTACGCTCGTTCTCGGATTGAGTTCGCGGACTGAAACCAAGCTTCAACTCCAGCATAAATTCTTGGGTTCGAGAACTACGCTCGTTCACGGACTGAGTTCGCAGACTGGGTTTACTGCTCAAGTTCCAGTTTTCACTTGATCAACAAAGTTCACAAACTTCGGTTCAAGTGCATAAGCACTTGTACATATATGTGTTACCACAACAATGTTTATATCCCCCAGTGGTTATATTGTCTAAACTCTCATTTTAATCATTGAAACATTCTCAGAGGACGTCATATAGTTGTTATTCACGAACTAGTTTTCGTCAGAGCAATTTCCAAAGTGATTGAAACATAACATGACTTTCGTCACTAGGAAAAGATGAACTTGGCTAAAGCGAAATCTTTACCAACAGCCATTTCTAGAAATAGATAAGCGAGATATACTCAGCTCAAAATGTCACATATGTATATCTTTAGTCTATATAGTAAAACGACTTTTGTCTCAAGATAGGAGATAGAGTAGATATACTTTTGAGTGATAGATAAGTTCAAGTATCCACATACCTTTTAGTCAATTAAGATCCACCGGTTCCTTGATTAGTCCTTCGTCTTGTATGATGATTTCCATGGAGTTCTTGAGCTCAACTACACTTTCTATCCTAGTCCGAGACCTTAGCTATAGTAGACTAGAAAATAAGACTTTATAGTTTTGATCACTAACATTGACAAACATGCTTGATATAGCAACGCATGCGAGTTTGACCGAGCAATGCTCTAATACAAAGAAATAAAGGTCGGTGCCTCTCATGATGTAACATGGGTAGTCTCCACTATAGGGGATCACAACTCTAATACCGAATTCAGTATGCACCTCATTTGTCACTGGCATGGTTAAATCCAACTTTAACTCTCATACAAGTAAGAAACCGGATCACATTCTCTATCATCTCTAAGTTCAGTCACTCTTATGAGAATCTCGATTTAATCTTAGCGACATGTATACTATGTGACTATAAACTAACCACAAGTTGGAGGTTTTTGTTCAGTAATTTACACAAAAGTTAAAAAATTTCATGAAAAATTTACAATGCAAATGCTTAATCACTCCCCCACACTTAAACTGTACATTGTCCTCAATGTAAATTGAATCGTCCAAAGAAAGTCAAGGTGGGAAATCATATAACGATAATGTGACAAGAAATCAGAAAAAATAAATGCAAAACAAGACAAGAAATAAATACAGGACAAAAAATACTCATCCAATGGGTGCCTCTCATGCATCACTTGGTTTAAAGTCGTCACCCGACTATATCCTTGCAAGATTCATTCCCCATACACCAATAATCTAAAAAGTTGGGGATCCTTCCATGTAACCTGTTTTGCAAACAATCGCTTCGCATAAATATTAGTACAAGAAAATAGAAGCGAAGCTATCAACCAATAAAAGTTTCCCCCACACTTATTCTTGTTTACACTTGGAAGTGTATAAAGAACATAAAATTCAGGAACTTCTATGGTTTCTTCTTTACAAATCTACATAGTATGAGAATCAAAGGTCTCTAATGACGTAAATCGAGAAACAAAGTCATTCAACAATATTCTCGAAGCACATACATTCAAACCAATAAGAGATAAAAGAGAAGAATTAATAGGCAAAGGGTTGTAAAAACCTTGCAACTCTTGTATTATAGTATCATCTTCATCCTTAGAAACTTCAAGTGAATTACTTACCTCTTGGACATCGTGGTCCTCTATTGAAACTTGCAACAATTCTTCATTCGTTTCTGCCTTAACCAAAGTCTCGACATCAACATCTTCGTTACAATCTTTTGTATGCTCAATTGGTTCTTCCACAATATTGGTGAAATCAGTTTCATTCTCAACATACTCCTCTTTGTTGCAAGGAACATACTCTTTTGCGGATCCAAATTTCACTATGAGGAACCTTTTTAGAACACTCAAAAATGCATCATCCTCAAGGTCCACCCTTTAAATAGGATCTTGATCATTATTTAGATCAATGATTGAGTAAGATACACTAGCGTCATCGTATTACTCTTCGTTTTCATTTTGATCCCAAAAAGATTCCGCTGTAAACCTTTGGGAAATGTCACCATGAATTGCTTCGACCGATGTATCTTCATATTCATCTTCACTTTCATAGTTAACATAAATTTGGTCAACACTGAATTTAGTGTTGCTAGTCTCAAACTCATCCTTTTGAATAAGTGAATGATTATTATTAAGATCAAGAGTTGAGTTAACTACACAATTATCAACAAAAGGTTGGTCTTTTTCAACATTAACATCAATCAAATATTCATCACAAACCACAGGCATATTAGAATAGTTATTGTTTTGAAGACAAAGTTCTTCTTCATACCTTTCTTTTTTGTACTGATCATATCCAATTAATTGGTTTTGATTATACCCATGGAATGGTTGGAAGTTGTCATGTTGTTGAGGTTGTTGGAAACCATATCCATTGTTCCAATATGATCCATCCATGATAAATAAGTACCTGAAACATGATTCTCAAAACAAGGTTAAAAACCAAAAAATAAAACAAAAACAAATCTGAAAACAAAAAAATAAGAAACCAAAAACAAGTGACGGGGAGGCAGCGACGCAAAAATTTGATCGCTGTCGTATGCGTAAAAAATAAATTACTTTCTCACTAATAAAAATATTAAATATAGCAAGGGCATGAAAGGATCGTTCCCACAGATAGGACTTAGGTTGTCAAATTGTTTCGGTTTCCTATAAATAACAATGGGGTTTTCTGATTTTTATATATTAAAATAATATAAAATCAAAATAAAGAAAAGTAAACAAATAAATTCGAAGATGTGAAAGCATTGGTTAAGGATGTTGTTTTCATTCACTAACATGTTCTTATCTTAATAACTAGAATTGATATTTAATCTCTACCTTATAAAAGGCCCTAGGATACCTTGATCGCAAGAATATCCCACTAATTTCCTTTTATCATCAACAAACACATTAAAAGATGCGAGTATGAATTCTATTTAAGAGAACAACCTAATGTGTAAAAGCATTAATCAGGTTTAATTCCCTAGATGTATTAAATTCTATGAAATCATGACAATCAAAGAAATCGAACGTGTAAAAGCACTAATCCGATTTAACAAAGTTTATGATTCACTTGTGACTACTAGGATGTATCACTACAAACAATATTCACAATTATTCTACTTGCAATCAGAAATTTATCACTTTTGTGTATAATAAATTCTAATCTAGCAATAGATATGAAAACATACTCAATCGATTCTAGACTCGACCAAACAAGCATTCAAATCATATAACAATATTAATAGTGAAACATAAACGATAATATTGAGACAAAACTAATATATTAAACAAGGATTCATGTTATTGTTTATGGGTAAGAACTATTTCTGCTGGTTTTGGTAATTTTGGGTGAGTGGATGAGAAATGAATCTAAACCCTAAACAAATGCACTGCACTAGAGTGATTTTAATTCGAGATATCAATTTATACAATTCCGTCCTAAACCAAGAAATGGCCGTTCCAGACTTGCTTCGGTCCCAAAATGAAGGAGATAGGGTTGATCTTAGGAAGGGAAGCGAAGAAGGTGTTAAGATTGTGAAGGTGTTGGCTGTTTATGACTTGTATCAGAATATCAATCTGGCTTGCCATAATGTAAGCAATCAGCTCTGGTGTTTTCTGGATACGAATGACAACACTTGGTTTTCTGTGCTTGTCTAGTGTGTTTGGAAAATAGTAAAAGGACCTATTTATACAAGTCATAGAGTGCAAACCTTCATCTCGTAGGAAGTGGAAGAAGTTGAGTGATGGAGTAGTGGGTCGTGTGGGTGATTGCACGATAAAGACTTAGCCCACTTATCCCATCATCCCTAACCGTTTATGCTTTCCTGACACCTTTTTATGATGGCGCGTTGCACGCTGCAAGATGTAAACCGCCATACCAATACCCCAGTAAGTATCCCCCAGTTTGTGACATTCTTGATGTCTCGATTTTGTGGATCGTGGGACCCACAGAAGGTAGCATATGGTGCTAGGTTAAATAACTAAGTTATTTGGGAATTCAATATTTTTAAAAATACCGTGTGTATTCTTTGCATGTAATGCATCGAATATATTCAGCATGTATGAAGCATCGCTATTTTAAGGCTTAACGGAGTAAGTCACGGATAAGAATCTTAAAATATCATCATGTCCAACCATCTTCAAGTGATAATTTGGAGACTTCATGGTCGATCCATGCTTTGGCCGATCACTCTATATGGAAGAGTGGCGGAAGGTGATCATGGGGATGCTTCATTAGTCGCTTAACTCCTAGCCAGGGCTGACCAACCAAGATGGTAGGGTTGGACGGACGAGATGATCTATGAGTTCATCTGCGACCGTTGATGGAGGTTTTAGGGTTTTCAAGAGGTGCACAAGCCTCACTCTTCATCTTGACCGAAACCAAGCATGGGAGGTGTTTATGGCGAGATCGACCAGGCATGCGTGTAGATGGATTGCTGGTGTACACGTCCGTACATTACTGTCCCATGAAGGTGCGATCTAGGACACTTAACTTGACCGTCAAAGGGGAGCGGCCGAGACCGATTTGCAACAGAAATCACATGTCGCAATAGAGTTGGAAACCGCGCGACATGCCTACTTCGAGCACGTATTTCAAGATGTCTGGCCATGGTTGGCATTGGCCGATTAGTCATGCATGTAGACGGGCCCATGGTGATCATGTTGACATGCTCGGGACCTTTTAAATCTACATCTACACCCTCCATCCAAGCTTGCGAAGATGGACGCTCGTGATCGATTAGCGACACATGTAACATGCCGCAATCCCTAATTAGGGTTTTGTATAGTTCACGCCCATGGAACTTCACCCGATCGGCTTTGCATGTTATGCTCCTCCCTTGGGGAGGCCGATCATGTGGGGCCCACATTGGGCAGGTGGTGAGCATGCTGGTACTTGTTCCACGTCCATAGGTTTGATCTAATCCATCCAAACATGCCGGTGAAGTTGGATGGTTGTGATCAAACTGCGACGCATAACCCTTTAAAGAATCACGCCAGCCTTGTTTTGAGCAAACGTTTATTGCTCCAAGGCTTGCTCGTGAGAAGATCGGTCAGGTAGGTAGGAAGGGGGACTATCGGTGTGCAGGACAAGCTTTTCCAACCGGTCATGGGATAATACACGCCGTCCGATCATGCCAGCGAAGTTGGACGAATGTGGATGATTTTGAGACTGTCATTGGCGGTCTTTCTCGTACGAGCTTCCTCCAATCTGCTTCACAACCATCCTTTTTTAGGCTGGATTTTAGTGGCTAGTTTGGAGGTATGATATGTATTCGACCGGCTAGGGCAAAAACGGGCCCGCTGGTGGTCATTGTGGTGATAGTCTGCTCCTTCTAGGGTTTGTCTAGGATGGTTAAATTATGCGGCCAACTTGCGTGGACGTGATCATTCCTGAGACTGACACGGACAGTCCAGATTCAAATATGATCAATCGGGCTAGTATAACACACCGATAGATGTATGCTCAATCGGGCTAGTATAACACACCGAGAGATGTAGCATGTACGGGTATTTCGTGCATGCCTCATTATTGACACTTGGAGGTTCGTGTTACTCTACTGAGAGAAACACTCAGTCGTCATGTCGCACCAATAATGAGAGTTCTGCTGAGAATAGCATATGAAATACAAGGCCATTTATGCATTAATTAATAATGCTAAAATTCACAGGGTTTTTGGGATTGTTGCCACATGCTCCATCCTGGATGAATTTTATGTATTTAATTCACAAAACATTTGGGATTGTTGCTACATGATCCATTCTATGTGAATTAATAAAGCGAAGAAGTATTCATCACTTATCAAATAGCCTTATCCTCTACAGGATGTCAGCGTATAAAATTTAGCTTTTACAATTTTAGACCTGAACTAAAATCCACCATCAACATTAAGTCCCCTGCATAGCACATGATGGTTATGCTATTGTGGGGTAGGCATTAGATGGTGACATATACAACGTAAGAAGACGAGATAAATAAAGCTTACCCGGAGGAGCTTTGGACGACTACTAGTGATTGTCCATGTAAACACGCGGCGTGTGTATGGGGATTTGGTGGGGCCAGCTTCCTTCCTTGGGTGTTCGAGCTAACAAAGGAATCATTTTTCTACCAGGACTCTTCAATTATTTGTATATAAAAAGAGGGTTAACTTTTGTGTTTTTGTGTTTTTTTTTTTTTTTAAACAAACCCAATTTTATTAAAAAGAGGAATAGAAGAAGAAGGGGGACTAGGCCTTACCTTCGAAGACAAGAGAAGAAATCAAAACAAAACAAAACAAAAAGACCCCCCTAAAACCTGGGACAAAAGCTACATATTTCGAAAACGGTATAACGGAAGGTCCGAATTGTCAATTCCAATCTTATGATTTAAAAAATCCTGAGAAGTTGTCCACCAGCGCGATTCCTCAGTCGCTCCGTACTTTTCCAGCGCATCCGCCACCGCGTTACCTTCCGTGAACACATGAGTACACTGCATCTGTATAGACTCTGCGAACTTCAAGCAATTATTCCAATTAGTCGACAAGCTCCACGGGACTAACTCCTAATTGTTGATAGCTTGTAGCACAAAAATAGAGTCACACTCCATCCACATCCTACGTATACCCATAGTATTCGCCAAACGCATTGCAAAGATGGCACCCCAAAGCTTCGCAAACACAGAATTGTTGGTCCCCAAGTTTTGCGCTAAGCAACCCCGTACTCGACCCTACGAGTCTCGAAACACCACTCAATAGCCTGCAGGACCCGGAGTACCAATGGAGCATCCATCTATATTATCTTTGATCCAGCCTTGTTCAGGAGTATGCCATTTAACCATTAAAGCTATGGGCATTTTTTGAGCTAATCTTTTAATTCCCAGATAGTCCAGAATGTGATTTTAGCCCAGCGTTGTTCAGAATGTGCTAAAAGAGGGTTAACTCTTATATTTCTTTTTAATCTTTTTTTTTCCCGCTCGTTTTAGCTCCACCTTCGTTACTCAACGCTGCTGCCACTGACGTACTTCCACCGTTCGACCATCCGCCGTTTGCTCATTCGCCAACGATAGGTAGGTACTTCATACATTGTCTCCATATTTGTTATATCTTGTGGATAGAAAACCTATCTCTTAGGTTATAACTTGAAAAACTTTATAGACACGATTCTCATGGATAAACCCATTCACTCCTACGCTTCATGCTTGTTCCACTCAGGTGTCAGCCTTGACTGCTTTGATCAACCTTGTTATGCCTGCTTCGGTTAAGAGCCTTCTCTACCTGAACATGGGGTTGTTGTGCCTTCGACCAAATGGCTACTGTGCCTGTTTCGATTGAGTGTCGGCCTTGCCATGCCTGCTTTGTGGTCCCGCCGTGTGCTCATATTCTCTCATAGCCGAATATTAACACAATCGAGTCCCCGGGAAAGGGTCTGGTCCATTTCTTGGATTGGATGCGTTTCTTCCTTTTGCATGGCACTGCCCTCAAATATTCGATATGCAACTACTGATTGTTATCCCGTATCTGTAGCCTTTGCATACGGTAAGTGAATACTCCTTTTTTTCTCTGGGATCTTGTCAACTTGTGAAATATAAAGAAGACGCCAAGTATTTTCCATTGAAGAATTACTTCTTTCCTGTTTTTCAGGTATTGCTCTACAACTTGATTTAATCGATCATGATTTGATTTTTTTATGTCAATATAATCATAGATTCTTCTCGCAAAATTTCATGGAGGCGGCCGGTAAGGACTACTCTGGCATATCTCCCGAAAGAAGCTTCGAAGTGAATAAACCTGAGATTGATGGTGCGTTCGAGGAGATGATGGCTAAAATTGATGTTCCGCTTCGCGAGGCTGATCGTGCCATATGGGGCATAGCAATTCTGTATCTGCGTGTCGCCCTAGAATGCACTCGAGATCTTCTGGCTTTAATCGATAAAGAGGAAAAATGGAGGCTTGAGGATGCGTCGCAACCACCGTTAAGCGCAAGGGCTGAGAGATTTGCTGCACGGCTGAAAAGGCCAAGGGTTTAACATGAATGGCCTCCTAAGGAAGATATGTGTGATTATTCGATCCATGATGGTGTGATCATTCTCGAAATGATACGGACAAGCCTGAGATCCCAAAAGTTGTTAGTACGATCTCCAATGTTGTATCGGATCTTGAGGAAGATATGGAAGCTATCCCTGCTGAGGATGTTGTCAGAGCGAAAAACATTACTACAGAAATATCCGAAGTGGAAACCGAGGTAGATCCGAAGGAAGAAGCTATAGCGACCCACGGTGATGATGTTGAAGCAGGCTTCAGCGGTGGGGAAGACACAATCGCTCTCCTTGATGACTAAACCTTCTTGTTCCTTCTCTTTTCTTCTTTTCTGAGTATTTTCATGTATTTTGTGAAAATCTTCTCCTTGTACTCAGTGGCAGCTGCGTTCAAGGTCTTCTTATTTAATTCTTGCTTGTTCGGACAAGGTTTTTATTTATGCCATTTTTGAGATAAATCTTTCTTTAAGACTGCATCTGATACTTCTTAGGTGCAGGGGTGTGCCTTCATATGATTGCATGTGATTTTTGTGATAAAAAATAATGCTATAATAAAGTATCATGGACTTGTTTGCGCTCTTCTGGCGTAAGTCTGATCCCTGGAGTAGACTGCTCAAGGCGCTTTCCCTTTTTCTATGAATATATTCTATTCCTCCAACGTTTGCCGAAGGGTGTGAAATGTTTCTTTTTAGGTTCTCTGGTTTAATCTGGTAGGTGATGATGATGACTCAGGCTTGACTCAGGATTTTGTGTCATGCCCACGGGTAAAGAAATTTCTAAAAGAAAATAATAATTCGTTTAATTGAGAAATTGAAACCCTCATAATTATGAATGCAAGTAGTGCAATCATTTTGGAGGAATTAAAAAAATTGCATGGAAAGGGGAATTGTTGGAGGAACCACCACGAGGAGCGCTGGCTAAAAAGCACAGTGTTTCTAGGTATTGTAAGGTTTAAGCCATCGTGAGTTGATTGTCACGCCTTCAACCTTGTCGGCATTGATGATCTTGCAATAGCCTCCTAGAATGACATCTGCTACCAGGTATGGTTCATCCTTCTTTTCTGCTGGTGAATCAGGTTGAGCGGTCATCTTCACTGCTACATTTCTAACTTGAAATATGGTCACCTTTACTACCATATCTCCATTTCGAAACGGGTTTGGACTTGGTACAACTCCTTGATTCTGTGACACATTGTCTCTTACTACTTCTAATTTCTTGGAAAAACGCTTGAAAGGAACGGCACCTTACTCACATCTCTTAGTGGCGGTTAGGTTATTGATCGAAACAAGTCCCCGAGTCTCAGCAGGAAGAGGTTTTACTGTTTGTAAAAAAGGTTGTTTAATGAGACTTACTTGGGCCCGGAACATTTTAAGGCATGAGTTCGGGCTTTCTCCAAGAATTTGCGTCAAATTTTCAAGGTGTTGATACGGTAACAAATAATCTTCAGGACTTGACGGCGCATTGGAGATTCTTTCAGGTACTGAAATCGGCAAAGGACACGATTCTAGTATTACTTTGTTGTTGTATATCCACGGGAGTCCCAAGACCATGTCGTAATTTGGATACTCTTTTACTATATAAAATTTAGCCTGTGTTAGAGCATCACCAATTTTAACTTCAAGGTCGATGCATCCATAGTCGTCTCTGAATTATCCTTCTGAGTCCCTGATCACGGTTGGACTGCGAATAGCTTCCTGTTTTGAAATCTTCACAGCTCTCAGAGTCTTGATGGTGATGATGTTGAACTCGGAAGCTGCATCAATCAATATGATGTCGAACTCGGCATCCTTCAAACGAGTGACAGTCAAGAGTCCCCAGTTCCCTTTTCTGGTTGCATCTTCCGGGAAAGACTGAGTTCTCGTTGTTTCCCTTTCTGGATATAAGTGCCTACATAAAACAATGCGGTTGAGGGCTGTAAATATGTCTTGACGCTATGCCTTGGAGAAATATAATATTTCACACAGATGTTCCATCATAGACTGTATAGTCTTTTGAATAGAATCCTCGGAGATCATGAAACTCCTATTAGGAAGAAGATCCCTGTGAACACCTTCGTTCCCTAACTAGAGCTCTCCTACCTCCACATTCTATATGAAAATATGTTTCAATTTTTGGCAATCCTTGGTCGGTAGCTTGATCGCGTCATCTTGAATCCACGCTTCCAAGAGTTCTATGACTTCATTCATGGGAAAGGGGAAGTCGGGAACTGTGTCTCCGGATTCTTGTGCAGGAGCCTTTTCCGCTCCCTTTCGAGATGAAGTCGTCGTCTGTGCTGCTGCTGTACGCTTGGGTGGTTTTTCTGTTGTTGAAGCTTTCCTTTTTCCTCATTCTCCTACCATGCTCACGAAAGGACCAGTGTTATATTGTTTGTTGATGAGACGCCTGCTTCCTCGACTCTCACGTGCATCTTCATTTCGAATAACTCTGGTTCTTTCCAATAATGCTGGGGATGTTGTGGCTGATCTCTTAGTGGCTTCATGGAGCTCAGAAAATGTTTGAAAGCCCAAATTCTCCAAAAACGCACTGTATATGGGAATCATTTCGTTGATGCATAACTCCACCAACTAGCGTGCAGTGACATTCAGATCATGACAATCTAATGCTTGAGTCCTGACAATCTAAGATGCTAATTGGAGATGGTAAAGCGACTTATCTCTATTTTGACTCGTGGTGTGGAGAATCTTGTATAGAAAATGATATTATTCATGAACATTTGGACCGAAATCTTTTATTGGAAAATTGCATTCAAAATGGGGTCTGGAATCTCCCTGATTTAGTGAAGCAAAACTTATTGGCAGCTGGTGTGGACATTCAGAATTTTCCTGCCCTATGGGTGGGGATGATTCAAGGGTTTGGAAGCCAGACTACAAGGGTTTCTTTTCAGTTAATTCGGCAAAAAATCTGATCCATAGAAGATACCCCAATATGGAAGGTGCTAATTTGCTGTGGAGGCCTTCAGTTCATCCTTCTCTTGCGGCAAGGAACTGGAAGATAATGTGTGGATCCTGTGCAACCTTAGATAAGGTTCGTAGCAGATTTAAATATCAAGTTATAAATAAGTGTTGCTTGTGCAATAGTGAAGAAGAGTCCTTGTACCATATTATTTGGTCTTGTGATTTTGCTGCGAAGACATGGTTATGGATTTCTGAAGTCTTTGGTTTTTCGCCACATCAAAACCTAACTATTGCTTACAAGATGGCTAAGAGGAAGAGCTGCATGGTTAAGGAATTGTGGTTGCTAGCTATCTTGATTATTCGCTATGAGCTATGGATGACTCGAAATGGTTTAATCTACAATAATAAAAATGTAAACTGGAATCTTTTCAAATACAAAGTTACCAATCAGATGCATGATTACTCTAACAGGATAAAAGGGTACATGTTCAACAGTCATGAGGATTTACCGACTCTCAATTACTTTGGTATGAGACATAGAAAGGTGAAGGTTACTGATCCAAAGCCTTGCTTCTAGGATCCTCCGAGGTCTCATGAGTTAATGCTATGATGTGATGGTGCAGCAAGGGGAAATACGGGAAGAGCGGGTGGGGGTGTTGTTGTCCGGGATGTAAATGAAAATGTGGTGGTGGGTGCTATGAGTGCTGGGTTTGGCGTTCAAACAAACTACTTAGATAAAATCCTTTGTGTTATTGTGGGATTAGAATGGGCTACTAAGTTTGGGGTGGATGATATTTGTATTCGCACCGACACCATGGGTGCTGTTTTGGTTTACTCGAGTACTAACATGGCAGTCCCTTGGTTCCTACTTTAGAGATGGGTGGCTGTTAAGGCAAGGTATAATTCGATCCGCTTTGTTCATACGTTTAGGGAAGCAAACTTCTCGGCTGATACCATGGATAAACGGGGTTGTTCTTTGGAAGATGGGGAAGTTTCAAGTTATGTTAAAAAACCAGATTTCATTTATGCTATTGAAGTCCCAAATTTAATCTATTAATGTTTTGATTAGTTTGTTTTCTTTAACAAACTATGATGTATCTTTACCTATTTAATAAAAAATTTGACTTAACAAAAAAAAATGCTTGAGTCCTGAACCTCTTAACGAAGTCGTTCGGATATTCTTTACTCCGTTGAAAGATTCTTCCCAAGTATGAAAAGGTGACCTGCTAAGACACGAAGAATATTTCCTTTAGAAGGCACCGACTATTTCACTCCAATTGGATACACTTTTAGGTGCGATGTTGTTGTACCAAGTGTATGCTCTCCCGGTAAGTGACTTCGAGAATTCTTTTAGGCGGAGAACATGATTATATTTGTGTTCCCCTAAAGACTCCAAAAATCGAGAGACATGTTCACAAGCGTTACCAGTACCATCATAAAGGGAGAATCGAGGAGAGGTGTAGCCTCTTGGAAGGGGAATCCATTGCACATCTTGAGGGTATGGGGGATGATGCTGGTGCATTCCGTTGGATTTCCTTTGCCCCGGTTTTGGAGGAGTCACTCCAAGTACTCACGCGTAATGAAGTCGGATGGATGGTCCCTTCCTCTTGGGCATTCAGGAGTGTCACGGGCTTCTTCATCTATATGGGCCCGCACCGGTGGAGTGTCCACTCCGGGTGTATTGAACAAGTTCTTTGTTGGCTCCAGGGGATGTCGTGATCCTTATGGCAATCGTTCAGTTAAAGTTTTGAGAAAAGTAAGTACCTCCTTCTGAGTTGCAGCCATATCCTTTTGGGCTCTAGTAAGAACTTCTTACCTTTCCATCAGATCCACAAGGGTAATAGGGGGTTATCCTCCTCTGGTTCCTCCAGCCCGTCATCCTGACGGAAGAGTAGCAGTTTCCATGGTGACGACTTGAGGCGTTGTACTTGAAGAAATGCCGGGATTTGTGGCTGCTCTGGCTCTGGTGATGGGAAGTGTCACGCCTACTGGAATATCTCCTGCTCCGCTGGTGTTGGTGGTAGAGGAGACGGCTCCACGAGATGTATTGATCACATTCTGCATGGCAGCTCCACTGACTGGGACACCAATACCAAGAGTGTTTTCGGTGCTAGTTCCATTAGAATTGATCACTGATCCTGACCTAAGTTCTATCATCTTGTAATTCAAACAGATTGAAATAAAATTGAAATTTGATCTTGCAACCGAGAGATTAATCTCCCACTGTGGTCGCCAGTTGTTTATGGGTAAGAACTATTTCTACAAGTTTTGGTAATTTTGGATGTGTGGATGAGAAATGAATTTAAACCCTAAACAAATGCACTGCACGGGAGTGCTTTTAATTCGAGAGATCAATCTATACAATTCTGGCCTAAACCAATAAATGGTCGTTCCAGACTTGCTTCAGTCACAAAATGAAGGAGATGGGGTTGATCTTAGGGAGGGAAGCGAATAAGGTGTTGAGATTGTGAAGGTGTTGGTTGTTTATGACTTGTATCAGAATATCGAACTGGCTTGCAATAATGTAAGCAATCATCTCTGGTGTTTTCTGGATACGAATGAGAAAACTTGGTTTTCTGTGCTTGTCTATTGTGTTTGGAAAATAGGCAAATGACCAATTTATACAAGTCATAGAGCGCAAACCCTCATATCGTAGGAAGTGGAAGAAGTTGAGTGATAGAGTAGTAGGTCGTGTGGGTGATTGCACGATCACGTCTTAGACCACTTCTCCCATCATCGCTAACCTTCCATGCTTTCCTGACACGTTCTTGTGATGGCGTGTTGCATGCTGCATGCTGTAAACTGCCAGACCAATACCCCAGTAAGTATCCCCCAGTTTGTGACATGCTTGATGTCTCGATTGTGTGGATCATGGGACCCACAAAAGGTAGCATATGGTGCTAGGTTAAATAACTAAGTTATTTGGGAATTCGATATTTTTAAAAATACCGTGTGTATTCTTTGCTTGTAATGCATCGAATATATTCAGCATTTATGAAGCATCGTCGTTTTAAGGCTTAACGGAGTAAGTCACGGATAAGCGTCTTAAAATAACATCATGTCCAACCATCTTCAAGTGATCATTTGGAGACTGCATGGTCGAGCCATGCTTTGGACGATCACTTTATATGGAAGAGTGGCAGACGGTGATCATGGGGAGGCTTCATTAGTCGCTTAACTCCTAGCCAGGGCTGACCAACCAAGATGGTAGGGTTGGACAGACGAGATGATCTATGAGTTCATCTGCGACCGTTGATGGAGGTTTTAGGGTTTTCAATAGGTGCGCAAGCATCACTCTTCAGCTTGACCGAAACCAAGCATGGGAGGCGTTTATGGCGAGATCGACCGGGCATGCGTGTAGATGGCTTGCTGGTGTACACGTCCGTACCTTACTGTCCCATGAAGGTGCGATCTAGGAAACTTAACTTGACCGTCAAAGGGGAGCGGCCGAGATCGATTTGCAACACAAATCCCATGTCGCAATGGAGTTGGAAACTGCGCGACATGCCTACTTCGAGCGTGCATTTCAAGATGTCTGGCCATGGTTGGCATTGGCTGATCAGTCATGCGTGTATACGGGCCCATGGTGATCATGTTTACATGCTCGGGACCTTTTAAATCTACATCTACACCCTCCATCCAAGCTTGCGAAGATGGACGCTCGTGATCGATTAGCGACACATGTAACATGCCGCAATCCCTAATTAGGGTTTTGTATAGTTCACGCCCATGCAACTTCACCCGATCGGTTTTGCATGTTATGCTCCTCCTTTGGGGAGGCCGATCATGTGGGGCCCACATTGCACAGGCGGTGAGCATGCTGGTACTTGTTCCACATCCATAGGTTTGATCTAATCCATCCAAACATGCCGGTGAAGTTGGATGGTTATGATCAAACTGCGATGCATAACCCTTTAAATAATCACGCCAGCCTTGTTTTGAGCAAACGTTTATTTCTCCAAGGCTTGCTCGTGAGAAGGTCGGTCAGGTAGGTAGGAAGGGGGGATGCCGGTGTGCAGGACAAGCTTGTCCGATCGGCCATGGGATAATCCACGTCGTCCGATCATGCCGGCGAAGTTGGACGGATGTAGCTGATTTTGAGACTACCATTGGAGGTCTTGCTCGTACGAGCTTCCTCCAAGCTGCTTCACAACCATCCTTTTCCAGGCTGGCATTTGGTGGCCGTTTTGGAGGTATGATATGTATTTGACCGGCTAGGTAAAAAACGGCCCCCCTGGTGGTCATTGTGGTGATATCCTGCTCCTGCTAGGGTTCGTCTAGGCTGGTTAAATTATGCGGCCAACTTGCGTGGCCGTGATCATTTATGAGACTGACACGGATAATACATATTCAAATATGCTGAATCAGGCTAGTATAATAGATGTATGCTCAATCGGTCTAGTATAACATGCCGAGAGATGTAGCATGTACGGGTATTTCATGCATGCCTTATTATTGACACTTGGAGGTTCGTGTTACCCTGCTGAGAGCAACACTCAGTGCTCATGCCGCACCAATAATGAGAGTTCTGCTGAGAATATCACATGAAATACAAGGCCATTTATGCATTAATTAATAATGCTAAAATTCACAGGGTTTTTGGGATTGTTGCTACATGATCCATCCTGGATGAATTTTGTGTATTTAATTCACAAAACATTTGGGATTGTTGCTACATGCTCCATTCTAGGTGAATTAATAAAGCGAAAAAGTATTCATCACTTATCAAATAGCCTTATCCTCTGCAGGATGTCAGCGTATAAAATTTGGCTTTTACAATTTTAGCCTTGAACTAAAATCCACCATCAACAGTTATGTGAAATCATCTTTATCCATAACCAAAATAAAACTAGGTACTCATATTCATGGAGTTCATAACAGGAAGGAAGAAAAAACCTATCATGTTTCTAAACCCTAGAAAGCAAAAGTAGAAGTAGAAGATGTCTCTGAAGAGAGATATAAGTCTCCCTTTTATACTTTCCCTGCTCCTTCTGTCCCTGGAACTAGTTAGTTCACTGCCCAAAGTGCGTCTCTGACAGCCTATCAAACAAGCCCATATAAAATAGAACGAAGTCCATCTGATTCAAACCGGGTTAGGCGAGTCGGACCGGATCACTGAGTTAACTTGTGATAACATCCGGCGGAGTTTCCCCATGTCTGGCATGTTCCCGGCCATATTTCAGCCTTCCTTTGAGTCCTTCCCTGTAGTCATTCACAATGCCTAACATAGATCTAAGCTCCAACCATTGCAGCTGTATCAAATCAGCTAACCATTTCCATCTCCAACTCGAATAGCATCACTTGTCACTTCATTCCCTACTGCAGTTTCACCTCTTCTTGTTGTCTGCAACAGCTACAACACAATCATTCCATTGCGGTTCAATATATTTTTCTCCATCTTGGCTTCTTGCTGTCCAACTCTGGTACTAGCAGCAACTACTTTCAGCAATTCTGCCCTGACACTTCCAAATGAGCAACAACAACATCTTCTACCAATTTCTGCCGTTCCATTACCAACTGCACTTCCCATTCTGTTATTTAAATCTACCCGTAGCTTCAGCTCAAGAATGAGCTCATCTCAACTCACCTCCAAAACCACCAATTGCTCCTGCTCTTCCACCCGATTCTACAGTTAAGAGACCTCTCAGTACCACCAGTTAGTCGCACAAAGATGCCAACTTTAGCAGCAACAACTCCTTGTCTTGCTCTTAACTGCAATTCCAAATTCAATACCATTTTCTTCAATAGCTGCAACTCCACAAACCAAATTACCACCAGTCATTCACCAGCAGCCCATGGAATCAAACCGAACCAACTACCCTCTACCCTGTCTTCTCAATCAATCTCAGTATCACCACATCTGCTCAAAATAGTATAAGTACTAGCACATTTAAATCCTTGGCTGTAACACCGGTTTGCACACACACAAATAACCATTCCATGCTCAATTCGGCACCAACACACAACAAAGCCATAAAATCCACACAAATAATCATTTCTACAAACCAATTTCTTCCTTGAACTCAAACACCATCAATTGCAACTACACTAGCACCTGTAACTGCAATTCTACAACTCCAATGAAACAACAGTAGCTTCTTGATCTGAATCTCAGATTCAACAACCAACACTCAAACTATTCATCACCATCATCCCTTGGTTTCTTAAACTCAAACCCATTATTAATAGTATTCAATCGGCAACATCAATAACAGAACCCATCGTTTCCTTGAACCGCAACCCATTTAATTCCACCATTCCTTGCTCAAACCAGCAGCAATTCCTGAAGTTGTTCATCACTGAAACCCTTGTAAAACTCAATGTTCATAACCACCAGTTCCATGATAATCACCAACAACTTGTCCACATTCTGTAACTGCGGTAACAACTCCAGCTTATGTTCTTCTTGTTATTCCCTACTACAGCAACCAACTGGAACACACTCTCTAGTTCAAGCCAAATAAACACCACCTGAGCCATATCTGTTTCCAACTGCAATTTCATCACCATTGCAACTTGATTTTATTACTACACAACACAGCAACAAATTCCGTTTGAGCTCAAACTGCATCTTCAATTTCATGAACCTCCTCCCTGTAATTTAACCAACAAACCATAGTTCGACTGATTTCTTCATCTTCTTCTTCTCTGATTCCATACAAACCCATATCTCGACCTTTTACAGCAAACCCATATCAATTTCATCCATTAATTCATCTTTGATTTAGTCAAATCTTCATCTGCAACTCTTTGTTAAACCCAAATTTGAATCAACACCACCATCCTCATTTTTCGATCTCTCTGAATCTCATCTCTGTTACAGTAATCTTCACCAGTCTCTGAGGTTTATCACCACCACTCGATTCCATCGCATCCATCATCAACATCAGTCTCAAAAGCATCAACTTCTCCTCTTCAGTAATCCGCCATTTCTTTTCTCTCTGAGTTATGCAATGAATGATTGAGAAATCATTCTCTGAATTCCAGGTGTTGGTAATAACCCTATAGTATAGAGATACCCTAACGTAGGATAAGGGCCATCCTGAGCCTTTAATTGGTTCCATTCAACTGTTAGTTCTGGGGAATTTACATTTTTTTTCTTTACCTCCATCTTGCTCAGCTTTAGCCGGCTCCAAACGTAACTCGCCCGCAAATTGATCTGTTTGTCTTTTTCGCTCAAAATGAATGATTTCTCCTTATTTTGATCCAAATGACTCCAAAGTACCTAAACACTCAAAAGTAACACATAAGATATATAATTTACAAGAAAGATAGCAAAGAAAGAATAAACAATAGATATAAAATTAGGTATTTTAGATACCTATCAAATTCCCCCAGACTTAGACTTTGCTAGTCCTCGAGCAAATCAAACAAAACAATTCTAAAACATACATACAACTCTGTGTCGTCGAGGCTACGGTCACACTTAGCATGTATAACAAGCCTTTGAACCCCTAGGTGTCCCTAGTGGATGAGTTATAGTCTCGTGAAGGTTTACTAGAGATATACCTACAAAACCTACTTTTCCAACTTATTAGTTCTCTGAAATGATAACATCCAACGCGTTAAGAAGACATAGAGATTCTGCACACTAGTCATAAGAAGTTAGACACATATATGAACACAATATCATCCTTAAAAGTTGAGATTGAAATAACCATCCATCATCGAAAGAAATTCGGGTTCGGAGTAATCGAAAGTCTCGACTCTGCCACACAAGAAAGCGTTTTATGAATTTGCTCTCAATAATAAACAAATTTTTTATGGGTCACACATATGTACATGTAGGAATGAAGAGATAAATCCTGCGACACTTTGAATGGTAGGAAGGTAAAAACCCTCCGAAGTATTTTAAAAACCCACATCTTTTATTGTTTTGAAACCCATTTTTCTGACGATCTCTAAGAAAGGAAATCAACCACTTAACGAAGGTGGGAATATGGTTACTTACCTCGTTATCCGTTCGATGTGCAGTTAGCACCACTCTCACAACATCCATATAAACGTCTTCGGTCGTCAATCCTTATCTTCATCTTCGGTCTTCAACTGTCGATTATAACTCTTGAACTTCATAAAATCTTGACAATGTGATACTTTTTCCTCAAATCCTTGTTGCTTGAAACCTAATTATGAATATTCCTTCTTTCCATTGGCTTTATTGAAAGAACAAAACTAAAAACAAACCAAAATATGATACAACACATTTTTCTAGTCTTTTTTTTTTAAAGACAAGAGAAAAAATAAAACAAATACAAATAAAGATAAAAATGTAAGTACAAAGGCCATGGTGTAAGTACTTTACCGCTTGATTTTTCACAACTTGTATGTCTCGATATCATAAACTTCTTGAAAATATTCACTCTTGTACATAAGTCTTCAACTTGTAAAAATTCTGCTCATTGTCTTGTTGCTCTACTTGAATATGAAATCTGCTCATTTCTGTACCGTTGCTTGTAAACCTTGAACGTCTTCGACTTTCCTTCAAATTTGTGATGCTCCTCTTGTTGATGATGATGGTGTTTCTATGGATATTTTGGTGTAGAGAGAGAGAAAGTGGATGGTGCTAACTGCGAACAAGATTACAAGTGATATGTAAGTTAGCAATTCGATGTCACCATCATGATTGATAAAATAGCACTCAAGAGATCAAAATAGTGCTTCTATTGGTGGGAGGTTGGGTAGCTCACCATTTTACCCGGAAATTACGTACGGTGACACACACATTCTAAAATCACAAATTTAGACAGGTACAAAGAAATGAAGGTCGGTGCCTCTCATGATGTAACATGGGTAGTCTCCACTATAGGGGATCACAACTCTAATACCGAATTCAGTCTGCACATCATTTGTCACTGGCATGGTTAAATCCAACTTTAACTCTCATACAAGTAAGAAACCCGATCACGTTCTCTGTCATCTCTAAGTTCAGTCACTCTTATGAGAATCTCGATGTAATCTTAGCGACATGCATACTATGTGACTCTAAACTAACTCAAGTTGGAGGTTTTTATTCAGTAATTTACACAAAAGTTGAAAATTTTCATGAAAAAATTACAATGCAAATGCTTAACCACTCCCCCACTCTTAGACTTTACATTGTCCTCAATGTAAATTGAATCTTCCAAAAAAAGTCAAGGTGTAAAATCATATAACGATAATGTGACAAGAAATCAGGAAAAGTAAATGCAAAACACGAAAAATCTAAAAATAAGACAAGAAATAAATACAAGACAAGAAATACTCATCCAATGGGTGGCCTCCCATGCAACGCTTGGTTTAAAGTCGTCAGCCCGACTATATCCTTGCAAGATTCATTCCCCATACACCAATAATCTGAAAAGTTGGGGATCCTTCCATGTAACCTGTTTTGCAAATAATCGCTTCGCATAAATATTAGTACAAGAAAATAGAAGCGAAGCTATCAACCAATAAAAGTTTCCCCCACACTTATTCTTGTTTACACTTGAAAGTGTATATAGAACATAAAATTCAGGAACACTTAAAAGTTTCCCCCACACTTGGAAATGTCACCATGAATTGCTTTGACCGATGTATCTTCATAATCATCTTCACTTTCATAGTTAACATAAAATTGGTCGTCACTGAATTTAGTGTTGCTAGTCTCAAACTCATCCTTTTTAATAGGTGAATGATCATTATTAAGATCAAGAGTTGAGTTAACTATACAATTATCAACAAAAGACCCCAAAGGTTGGTCTTTTTCAACATTAGCATCAATCAAATATTCATCACAAACTACAGGCACATTAGAATAGTTATTGTTTTGAAAACAAAGTTCTTCTTCATACCTTTCTTCTTTGTATTGCTAAATCTCTCTTTGTAAGTTAGCAATACCTTCATGAAGTTCTTGGAGTTGCTCGTCTGTAGTCTCTTTGGCTTTTTGAAACTCTTGTTGTGCAAAGTTGGAAAATTTGTCCAATAAGTTAGAGACTTATTGTTCACGAGCATAAGAATCCTCCAATCCTTGTGGTTGATCACACACATACCCTCCATAAGGTTGTTGATACGTATGAGGACCACAATATTCCGTAGGTTATTGATCATATCCAATAAATTGGTTTTGATTATACCCATGGAATGGTTGGAAGTTGTCATGTTGTTGAGGTTGTTGGAAACCGTATCCATTGTTCTAATATGCTCCATCCATGAGAAATAAGTACCTGAAACAAGATTCTCAAAACAAGGTTAAAAACCAGAAAATAAAACAAAAACAAATTTAAAAACAAAAAAAATAAGAAACCAAAAACAAGTGCCAACCGCTGCCTCCCCGGCAGCGACGCAAATTTGATCGCTGCCGTATGCGTCAAAAATAAATTACTTTCTCATTACTCAAAATATTAAATATAGCAAGGGCAAGAAAGGATCGTTCCCACGGAGTGGACTTAGGTTGTCAAATTGTTTCGGCTTCCTATAAATAACAATGAGGGTTTTTCTGATTTTTATATATTAAAATAAAAGCAAAGCAAAATAAAGAAAAGTAAACAAATAAATTCGAAGATGTGACAACATTGGTTAAGGATGTCGTTTTCATTCACTAACATGTTCTTATCTTAATAACTAGAATTGATACTTAATCTCTACCTTATCAAAGGCCATAGGATACCTTGATCGCAAGAATATCCCGCTAATTTCATTTTATCATCAACAAACACATTAAAAGATGCGAGTATGAATTGTATCTAAGAGAACAACCTAACGTGTAAAAGCACTAATCAAGTTTAATTCCCTAGATGCATTAAATTCTATGAAATCAGGCCAATCAAAGCAATCGAACGTGTAAAAGCACTAATCCGATTTAATAAAGGTTATGATTCACTTGTGACTACTAGGATGTATCACTACAAGCAATATTCACAATTATGCTACTTGCAATCAGAAATTTATCACTTTTGCGTATAATAAATTCTAAAGACGTTATTGCTCTATACTAGCAGGCAAGCTGTCTAGGAGCCATCCAATCCTTCGATTCTATATAAAAGTAATTTACTGAAATTGCTCAGTATTCATGAGATATGTCGTTGCCTCAGCTGAGAGACTACATATCTACATATACTCTAAGAGACAATATTCTCTATCAAAGATTCTTGTGGCATGAGCTTTCATGCTTTCGATAAGAGACATGAGCCTCAATACTCTTCTGATTGCTGGATCAGGAGTACATACAATTATGGGTTTACGATTTTAGCCCTTGTCGAAAATCCACCATCTACATTAAGTCCCCTACTTAGTGAGGGACAGTCATGTTCCTCACTCAGCACTGAATGGTGATTTTCCGGTTACAAACAATATAAGCAATTGAACTTGGTCATAAGATAAGACGTTACCAGATTTTTGATAGTACGAGAAAACCAAGAATTGAGAGAAGATCCTAGTGGAATGATAGAGCATCGTCTAAATAGCATAAATTGGTGTTGGACCGCTGATTTTGATGACAGGACCTTGGTCGTTTTAGGATTCACGGGCCGGGACTAATAAGGAAATCCTTGTAAAATTAGGTTTTGGAAATAAAATTTGATATAAAAGGGACTAATCTTTTTTTTATTATTATTTCACATCTACACGACCACCACCTTCATCTCCCTCATGTCAACAGGAGAAAAATAAAATTCTCCGGAGCGCCACCGCCGTCCGACCAGAGAGATCACCGTCCGACCAACTTCCGGCCGGCGCCGACCAGGTAAGCGATTTTATTTTTATTTATTTTTCAAACATTTATAGTTTGTTCATGTTGATATTATATACATGTGCATATATGAGTGTGAGTTTTGTAGAAAAAACCCTTGTTTTTAGAAAACGTATGTTCGTTCGATCGTTAGTTTATGAAACTAATAATAATCCCTTATTTAGGAGAGATTTTTTTTTATATAGACCTGAGTCCAGTGATAAAATTTTGTTATGATATTTCATGAAAACTAAAATTTTATCTTGAAAAGATACGATCTTTCAAAATGTAGGACCAGAATATCGCTACGACGCTATTCCTGCGATATTAACAACGTTTCTGCGAGCGTCACTGCCAATTCTTTAACAACGTTTCACGAGCGTCACAGAATATCCAAAAGAAACTGATGATGGAAGAAATAAAAGAAGAATATGTTGATCCTGCGATGATCATCATTCTTGCGATAGATAATATTGTAGTGATCGCGATGAGATCGCAGAATAGATCCGAAATAGGAGGAAAACTTAGCTGTCATCCATTATGAAAATCCCTATATAAAGGGCTCGATAGATCCAGAAAAGGATGATGTATTTTTTGAGAGTTAAAAGTGTCTTGAGGAGAGAGAAACTTCAAGAGAATATTTGTAATCTTGATTCCTTCCAATTCTGTAAACATTTCTGAGATTTGAATAGTAAAGTGTCATTTAAATCTTTGAAGTTTAATTGATTTCCATTAGATTTCTATAGAATCTTAACAAGGGTGTAGTGTGGGAATTCCCGCAACCTCATTTTGGCTCCCAGAAACAGGGAGAATCAAGATAAGAAATCTCTAATTACAACTTGAAGATTTGAAGAAATTATTAGAGTTGAAGGAATGGCTAGAAGAAGTAGAAATACATCAGAACCTCCGACAACTGTGAGGAGAAGTAAAAGACTTGCAGGTGAGGGAACAGGTGAATTAGAAGAATATTTAAGGATAAGATCAGGAAGAAATAGAATAAGAAATGAAGCCGAAAGTTCAATTCAATAGCCGAATCAACAAACACAAACACAAGATAGGAATGTGGATTATGATAGAGTGAGTGTGCATACTTGGAGGTCGGATTCGATAGAAGAAGCAGAAAATCGACAATTACGAAATGAAGAAGAAGGAGAAAGAAATCAAGAAATGGTTGGAGGATTAATTCATGAAGAACGTTAAATAGTAGATGATTTGAGACAAAGAATATAGGAAGAAAGAAGATTAGAGGCAAAAGAGCGTGCGAATTTAACAAGACAAAATCATGAGCTAAGAATGGAGAATTTGAGGTTACAAAGAAGGAGATCAAGAAGTACTGTTAGATCAAATTCAAGATCATTCAGAGAAGAACCAAGGCAAAATTCCCCTATAAGAAATGTTAGAGAAAATACTCGAGGAGAAGTGAAAAATAGAGAAGAAGAGATAATTGGTGATCGCTATAATCCGCGTGACAATAGAAATCAAGAGGGAAGAAACAACCAAATTTAAGAAGAAAATTCAGAAGAAGGTAGGAGGATATTACATGGGCGAGAGAATCAAAGAAATCAAAGAATGATTGAAGAAAAAATTGAGAGACATTACGCTGAACAAGCACGTCTAGCCCGCGAGAGGGAAAGATTAAGGGTAGAAGTAGAAGAACATGAATTTCGAGAAGCAGTGTGACAAAATAATCATGAAAATCGGGAAAGGAGACGTACACAAAATCGCTACAATGGTAATATTCAGGAGGAGTATGATAGGATACAGAGGAGAATAGAGAGACAACGAAGAGAAATGAGGAAGATGAAAGAGGAAGATGAAAGAGAAAATAGCAGAGAAAGACGAGATGATGATGAAGAATAAGATACACAAAATCTCGCAAGACAAGAAAGGCAAGAATGCAGAAGAAGGGAAACAGCATTAAAGAGGCCAATGGAACAAAACTCAGCTGAGAATGAACAAATATTGAGAGAATTAGCAGAAATGCGAGGAATGATAAACAATAGAAGAGAAGGAGGTAGAAGGAAACTTGATGAAGCTATTGAAGAAGCTGCGAGAACTCCATTTACTCAAGAAGTACAGTTAAGAGGGATACCTCCAAAATACAATTTACCAGCATTAACCAGCATTTTTGATGGAACTACTTGTGATGTTCAACACGTCAAAGCTTATGTTAGATGTATGTTATAGTGGGAAAATCATGATGATGTGCTATGCAAATATTTTGCATCCAGCTTAACTGGCAAGGTGTTTAAATGGTTCGAGGGATTACCAAAAAATACCATAACTTCTTTTGATCATTTACAAGCTACATTTTTAGGAGCGTATATTAGCAACAATTCATCGCGGCCGTGTATTGAAGATGTGTTTGGGTTAAAACAGAGAGTTGGCGAGAGTTTGAAACATTTAACCATAAGATGGAAGACAATGTGCAGTGAGATGGCAGGAATATTTGACGAGAGATATCTTATTTTGTCTTTTATCAATGCAATGTTCGCGACCAATCTACTGTACATACAAATTTTCAGAGTCAAGAATACAATCACTATGACTGAACTACGAGAACTAAAAGAAGAATACATTGCTTTGGAGGAGAAACAAAATGAGATGGAATCATATCCCATCGCGAACACCAATTCCGGAGCAGCAAATGGGAGTTTACTTCCTAAAATGATAAACAATATGGTGAGCAGCTCGCAAGTGCATCAAGAGAAAGTAGAAACTGACAACTAGTAGAAATTGGTAGCTATGGATAGTAGAGATCAGGAAGAGTATGAAAGGGAGAAGAATTACTACAATCGCGGTGGAAATAATAAGATTCAAAGACTTGATCAGCCGCAAGAAACTTATGGTGGACAGAGGAAAAACAATTTCAGAAGTCAGGGGAATCAGAAGATCATATGGGAAGAAATTAAGATGCCTCCCCTCAATGCTAGCATAGAAATTTTTTGGGAAGCTATCATTTTAATGGAAAATATACCATCTCCATGGAACATGGGAAAAGAACCACATCCTAACAATCGCAGTCAAGAATTTTGTCTTTACCATCATTTTCATGGCCACACAGTAAATGACTGCAGGAATGTAAAGAGAATAATTTTAAGGATGATTGAACAAGGAAAGCTAAATCACTTTTTAGTAGGACATCCACAATCTCAACGATTACCTCCAGCACCATAAATTCGCAGGGTAAATACTGTAAAATGAGTCGAATCATTCGTAATAGAAGTTGGAGCCAAAGCAAAAAATCTGTTTTGTAATTCCATTGTACATTCACATAGAACAATAGAGGATTTCCATGATAATTTTCTAAGAAGAGTCTTCGAGAGAGACACAGATGGAAGAGAGATAATGAATATCGCGAGAGTCTCGCCATTAGAAGAATGGCAGAAACAAACTATATCTTTCAGTGCACAAGAGGTACCAGAACCAGGCGAGCAGCATGATAACCCATTGGTGGTAAGACTAGAGATAAACCCAAAGAAAATAGAGGAATAAGATGAAGAAAATGGTGATGAAAATGAAGATTCTTGGGCTATCAATAGAGTTCTAATAGACACAGGCAGCTCTGTTGACATACTATTTTATCATATCTATAAAACAATGGGTGGAAGAGACGAAGATCTAATTCCCTCAACATATAAAATCTATGGTTTTAATGGTACTGCCAATAAACCAAAAGGGGAAATTGAGATGCGAATTCCCTTGAAAGGGATAACTTCCAAGATATTGTTCTGTGTTGTTGACATTGAATCACCTTACAATGCTCTGATTAGTCGACCTTGTATACACGGAATATTAGGTGTAGCATCTACTTTCCACCAATGTGTTAAATTTCCTCATCCTAAAGGTGTTGGAGTAATTAAAGGAGATTGGGGAGAAAGCAAGAAGTGTTATGAAATTGATATGAAGTCTTGCGAGGAAAGAGCTGAGAAGAATAGCAGTTGGAAGTACAAAATCAAACAACAACAAATATGTGAAAGGTTAATGATTGATACAATAGAGCGGAAAGAGGATGTGAAAGCTGATGGCGAGCGTCTCGCAAAAAAAGAAACAACAGTAAAACGTAGCAGAAAAGCATAATCAAAATATAGTAAGTAGAGAGGTAAAATGATGAACTTTAGATAACTCTATGAATGATTTGTTTGAAGAATATGTAATTGAACAGAATATTCTGCTTGAAAGAATGGCAAGATTTTACAAAAAGAAAGAAGATCAAAGTTATGAAATTCTATCAGAGTTACAATACTCGCGAGAAGCGCGAATAAAACTTCGCAGAGATTAAAGAATGGGATGAACCTTTATGGCGTGCACCATAGTTCGCGAATCAAATTTCGCAAGAGGCAAATGTAAGACCTAATAGCGCATCATAGGAGGGGGTATCTCTCGACATGATTCAGGGGTAAGGTTATACCACTGCTGGATCCTGCGTCATGAAGATGTTGGGGTTAAATAAAACCTATCCGGGAGAGAGATCTTGGATTTCCAACTATATATGGTTATACCCTGGTTGGACGACCGAGAATCTCTTCCAAGAAGTGCAAAGTATGACCAAGGCGCCGAGGTACACGGTTGAGCCAAGGGTTCCAAGGGAATACGAAACTCCCTTGCCATTCTTGGTAAGTCTTGGATACGATGCACTTGGCCTGAAGAAAACCCCACTTAGGTGCAGTCTTGTAACTATAAGCCATATAGGCATAAAGGACAAGAGGCTGCAAAAACAGCTGGTTGTTGGTAAATCTGGATGGGAGGAGCTAGTCTTGTATGGCCGATGTTCCCTCCTTGAAGGGGAAACCAGGGGGGAGATAAGGGCGGCACCCTCCATTAGGGAGTTGATAAGTGTCTTAAGACGGCAATGTCATGGGGCTTTATGATCGCAAGAACATTTAGGCCTGTCATATTGTCGCGTGACGTAAATTATACAGAGGCAACAAGCCAAAAGAGAAAAGTTAAGATGAGATCAATAGGATTTTACATGAAAGTGTAAAGACGTCCTGCGATTTCATCGCAAGACGGCAATGTCATGAGGCTTTGATCCCGCGAGGGAGCTTAGACTTGTCATATTGTCGCAATATAATCAAAAGAATACAGATAAGGCAAGATCAATGGGTCAATACATGCAAATGTAAAGACGTCCTGCGATTTTTTCGCAAAAAGAAAGAGCGTGGCAAAATAAGACCTTTAATTAGGAAGGCGTAATAAGACCACAAGATTTCTGCGATAAAACTCGCAGATGTTATCAGAATTGCGATTTCACAGAGTTATTGCTGGCAATAAGATCGCCAATATTAAGGCAAATTTTATTTACCACTAATGTCTAATCTTTAATCCATTTTTCATATTGCAGATGAATAATAGAGGTAAGTATGGGAATGCATGAGAACGATGAAATTATTATTCATCTATCATATAAAAAATTGCATAGATAAGTGCACGCAGATAATTAAAGGATAATAATTATATTGATTGATTGACTTGCAGAAAAAGAACTGGTTTCTAATTCGTACAAGTAGAAGCAAAAGAAATTCACAAAATTGGAGAAACTCACAACAATGTTACAGAAAGAAGAAAATAAATATACAAAAAAGATAGAAGGAAAAAGAGGAACTAGCTAGATCCATCGCCATCCTCTTTATCAGACTTCTCTTCATCGCCAGATTTCTCCTTTTCATCATTATCATCACTATCTTCATTCTTATCAGATTCTTCTCCTCCACCAGATTTTTCTCCTTCGTTATTATCATTATTATTATTATTATTTCCACCCTCGTCAGAATCCTCAGCTTCGCTATCAGAGATGTTAAGATTTGAGATTATTGCGGGGATTTCCTTTGCAAGATCAAGATATATAGAAGGATAAATTCCATGATCATTGCAGACCAACTTAACGGAATCGTTACGAACAACAATGCGAGATCTATTGAAATTCGCGGTGGTAATGTCAGTCTGCTCTTTCAATCGTGTATATTTATTATTGCGAGCATCAAGAGTATTCGCGAGCTGATTCTTCTCATTTTCAAGTTCCCCAATTCTTTCAAGATATCTTTTTTCAGCTCCTGCGAGAATATATGACAACAAGTTAGAAATTTGTAAAGAAGAGTAATAAAAAAAGGAAACTAGCGAGAAGAAGAACAGAAAACAACCTTCTCTTTCAGAAATCATATCCCTAATTAAAGACGCATGTTCAACTTGAAGGCTAACATTTACACCTAAATCATTCCTGGCATTATCAAGAATCTTCGCAGCCCAAGAATACTCATCATCGCTATTTATAAGAAGACGAGATCGAAATTGAGTTTCCCTCGCAAGAAGATCTTCATTCTCGCGGACAAGCTTATCTCTTTCCATTTGAACATTAAAAAGAGTCTTATGGAAGTCAGCTAGAGTCTTGGAACCCTTTTTAACAGCAAGATCCTTCTCTTCAATAAGATCACTATTCCTTTTTCTTAATCTATTTATTTCTTTCTTTGAATCAAGATGAAGGCGCTTATATTTGTTGGTCAAACCTAAATTGAATCTTTTGTTCAATTTTTAAGAGATTAAGTTTGGATTTTAGTTCATCTATGGAAAGGGATTCAATCTTATTATCTGAGAAGTTACTTAAAGAGTTATTAAGGCTAGCAAGAAGAGTATTATCATCTACAGGTTCAGGGAAAGATTGAAAGAATGTAGCCTCGTCAGTGAGACCATAAATATCTGTAAGTTAAAATTGGGTGCTTGAATAAGCCGCGATAGAATAAGGAGAATAAAAAGAAAAAGGGAAATAAGTAATACCATAGAGTTGCTGGTTAGCTTTGTCAAGATCAGAGATCTTTTGTTTATCAACTGAAGCTTCAGCCTCCAATTGTTTATTCTTCTTATAGAGCTCAGCAACTTCAGATTCTAATTTTTCTTTATCCTGGCGAAATTTAGCAGCCTTCTTTTCATAGTTGGCGCGTCTCTTATCTAAATCAGAAGCAACAGCAAAGGAAGCTCTTCCACCCTGCGAGAGAATAATATAAATTAAGAATCTAGTGATGGAGTAAATACATAAACAAATTGAAGAAATAAAACATACCAGGGTACCAAGAGAATTCAAGAGACTGGGAGTCAGCGATCTTGAGATTCCTTGGAGAGAATCATTATCCGCCAGAATAGGGGCATCGCAAACTTTAGCGAGAGCTTGTGATGTATTGTTAATAACTTCATCCTCATTATTACAAGTTATGCGGTGGGAAATATCGCCGAAAATTCTAGATAAATGAGTCATTGAAGAATCAGAATCAGAAGAATTTTTTATTGAAGGAAAACCGCTAACATTAAAATCCTCATCATTATTATCCTTATCATGATCAACACTTGGATTTTCTGGAATTAGTTGAGGAATTGAAGAAGAAGAAGGTTGAGTTTTCCTTCTCTTTAGTGGAGGATCGCTAGATTCTTCATTGATAGGGGCAGAAGACTTTCCCCTGGAAAGGGCAGTAGATTTCTCCTTTGAAGATTTCCCAGATTTCTCTTTTGAAGATTTCTCCTTGGTTTTTGCGGGTATTAATGGTTCTAACTCTTTGATTTCCTGCGAGCACAGATGAAGATAAGAAATAGGGGCAACAATATATTGTTAAAATTTATGAGGAGATATTTCTTACTTCATCCGTGAAAGATTTCAGAACCAAGAAAGTGCTAGGCTTCCTAAAAGTTTGGTAACTGAGCTTCATTCTTTCGATCTGAGAAAGATCAAAATAATTAGCGAGAATATAAAAACGCGAGGAAAATAATGAATAATAATATGAAAATTCAGAGAGATTAGTACCTATTTAGTTCTCTCAGGCCAATTAAAGACCCAAGGTTGATATTCTGCAAGATTCGCAGGAAGTTCGCGAGAACCATAAATATAAGGACCTTCGAGACACAACAGAAAAATAAACCACTTGTCATCGCTAGAATGGCGAGGGCCGTGATTGGTTTTCGTATGAAAGTCAATATCTAGCATGAGAGCTTCTTCGACAGCGAGTTTCTTTAGGCGAACACCCCAGCAGGTGCTATCCCTCTTCATAGGGAGTATCTTGTAATTTTTGAAAACGTTTTCTACAATATAATCTGCAGGGTTAATTGGAATATGTTTGTAAAGAGGATTTTGAGCATCTTCAGAATAGCGCAATCCTTTACCAGCACCACGAGAAGCATATTCAAGAAGCAATCTCCACCTAATTGATATATTGCTCGCGAGAACCTCTCGTCAGATATTATTTGGTAGAATAATGGGAGTTCTGGGTTATAGAGAGGAAGGGGAAGACCAGATTCAAGTTGGACTAGCGATACTATGATTTTTTCGCGAGAACATTTATCATCAGTAAATAATTTAAGAGAAAGTTCAGATCTAAAATCCTAATCTGGAATTAAAGACAAGTTAAAACCTTTAAATTTGAGTTTCTCGCGCATCTCATTAAAGGCCTTCAAGTTTTTAGTACCAGCAGCAACCATTTTTGAGTATGGAAATGAAAGAAAAGGTTGAAAAGAAGAAATAAATCTCAGCAATAACAGAAGTGCAATTCGCGGAAGAACAGTAAAATTTGCAGAGAGGGTATGGAGAGAAAGAAGAAGAAAGTAAAAGAGAAAAAGGAAAGGAATGAGAAGAGTATTTATAGAAGAAGAAATTTCTCGAAGAAGATGAAGGCAATTAATGCAAAGAAAATACGTGGGTGGTAAGATCACAGCGGTTAGAGGAGATGTGTCAAAAATTTATTGGAAGAAAGAATTCGTGAAAACAGCTGGCGAAGGACATAGAAACGTGTCAGAACAGAGAAGTCTGAAAAAATAAGCAGTTATGGCATTTTAAAAAGTTCTCATGATCTTTTCTTCTTCGCAGAAAATACATGAGAAGAGGCAAGATGTAGGACCAGAATATCGCTACGACGTTATTCCTGCGATATTAACAACGTTTCTGCAAGCGTCACTGCCAATTCTTTAACAACGTTTCACGAGCGCCACAGAATATCCAAAAGAAACTGACGATGGAAGAAATAAAAGAAGAATATGTTGATCATGCGATGATCATCATTCTTGCGATAGAGAATATTGTAGCAATCGCGATGAGATCGCAGAATAGATCCGAAATAGGAGGAAAACTTAGCTGTCATCCATTATGTAAATCCCTATATAAAGGGCTCGATAGATCCAGAAAAGGATGATGTATTTTTTGAGAGTTAAAAGTGTCTAGAGGAGAGAGAAACTTCAAGAGAATATTTGTAATCTTGATTCCTTCCAATTCTGTAAACATTTCTGAGATTTGAATAGTAAAGTGTCATTTAAATCTTTAAAGTTTAATTGATTTCCAATAGATTTCTATAGATTCTTAACAAGGGTGTAGTGTGGGAATTCCTGCAACTACACACAAAGCCGAAATAAACCCTCATTTCAAAGAAAGACGATTGTACGAAGGAAAAGTTTTTTTTTATAAAACCATGGCATTCCCATATGATTTTGTTTTTGGAAGAAACCATGGAGTATCCACGAATTCAATTTTCGTGAGCCTTGCTCACGTGAAAATATATTTTTTTAATTTAGTGAGTGAATCACTTGTTTTTTTTAATATATATATATATATATATTTATGCAAATATATATTATTTTCTTTAAAATAAAAACTTAAATTTTGTATAATCTTTAGAAGTAAACAATTATTTATGATAAAATAATGTTTTTGTTTTCATAATTCCATGGTGAATGTTTACGTAGTAGAAATATTCACGATTTTATGAAAATCTGAGTTTTTCACTCATTTTTGTAGGTTCGGGGGAACAAGCAAGTTTTGAAGTGTTAACCCTTACGTTGCAATCACTACTGTTAGCGGAACTGTAAAAATGTAAGAGTTGAGAATTACCATTTTGTGAAATTTATATACGCACATCCGCAATTATGTGTCTCTGGTTCCAGAAAATGGTATCCTCCAGCAGTGATTATTCTTACAGCTCTTCTAAAGAGGATTCGAGGGTTTATGAGGCAAAAGCACGCGCCAACATAGATCGTGCTCTTCTGGCGAATAGCATGTCTCCTGATAAACTGAAAGATGATCGTGACGAGCTCTTGAAGAGGAAAGAAAGAGAGGAGATACTTGCCAAGTATCGAGAGAAAAGGCATAGAATTCAGCGAAAAACACAAGAAGCCGAGGAGAGACTCCGATCTCTTACTTATGGTGTAGCTTCAGATTCAGATGTCGAGGATGAAAAAGAAGAGCTTGTGTGGAATTTTACAACACGCAAAAGTAAGTCATATCCACTGCACAAGGAGATTGAACGACATGTTAAGGCTGATCTATAAGCTGAACGTGACGATGAAGATCTACATGATACAATAGATGGTGATATCGAAGAAGAAGAATTCCCTGACTCAGATAGTGACTCCGAGAAAGAGTCTGAAGAAGATTCTTCAGAGGATGAGAAGGATGATGATGAAGATGGCGAATCGGACGACTCTGACGACTATCCTTGCTCATGATCCTATTTAAACATTTGAAGAAAAGAAAATTCGTTGTAGATGTTTCTTTTGATGATCTGAACAGCTTCTCTTCTAAATTAGAATTTTCTTTTGAATGAGAAACCCTTTTATGAATGTTGATTCTTCCCGAACTGAATGAAATAGACCAATGTTCACGCTTCAAAATTCATCACGTTCATTTTCGACTTGCTTTGGTGATTTCCATTTGCAGAAAATACTAAGATATGTTGCATGGGCTGAGAAGACACGTGTCATACAAAAATCCGTGTGGTTTTCTGACTCTGTCCAGCTTTTATCAGTCCCTAGTTATTTTTCCTCCGCATCTCCAATATTGACCTTGTTGAAATCTTAGGCATTCAATAAAACCCGCAACTGAATTTGACTATCCGTAGAAGATAAGTATCCACTGTATCTTGTATATATCTCCAAGACTTAGGGTTTAGCAAATATTTCTGTATCTTGAAATATGCAAATATTTCTTCCAATCTTGAGTCAGTTTCTGTAGAGGAAATCTTGATTATCATACCTTTTCGTCGTTATGTCTAGCATTAGTATTTCTTCTTGCAATGAATCTCAGTCTAAGCATGAAGTAGAAGCGTCTGTCTGGATAAGTTGTGTATTTTTATTCATCTCCGTTTGATCAGAGTTATTGATCATATAAAATGACTTGTTGCAGGATAATCAGAAGAATCCATCTTCTTCTCATAATTCAAGACCCAAGCGGACTGTTAGATCCCCTGCCCGGTACATATCAATGCTTGTTGAGGCCGGCATATCTGTGAGTAACTCTATGATTTTTGAGTGGAGTATCATTCAACGGTTTTATCCGATATTCATATGAGATTAAAATTTCTTCATTGCAGGTTAATGTGCATGTTGTCGTTGATGCTAGAAAGAAAAGGAAGGGGAAGTCCGCGACTGATGATGACGGCGTCGACAAAAACTCTACCAACTTCGTGGAGACTGGAGTTAGAATTCAATACCGAATAGCTGGACTCCCGTTTGAGATTCCCATGATTAACAATTTCCCGGGTAATGAAATAGTTGGCGTCTTCGTCGTTCCCAAATGTCACGCATCTTTGTATACCAAGATCTGGAGACGATACGGTCACATTGCCACTACTGAGGTGCGGAGAAGCTTCTTGCCGACCCTCCTGACTACAGTTGCCGGGATTTTACCAATCATTGAAGAGATGATGGAGATGCATCTGCGAGATGTTAAGAATCATGATCTTCACAGATGGGACGACATGATATCGAATTGTGAGACTTTGCGGTTCAATGTAAGTTGGATTCTCCATCATCTTGAGATGATCAAAGTTGACAGGGCGGCGGCCGCTGCTGAAGCGATTTCCACCATGACTGATTTTTTGGAAGAGGAGAAGGCACTTGTCTTGGAGTTAGCAAGAGTTGAGAAAGCTGTCCAGGATTTGAAAGTGAAGACCAAGAACTCTCAAAAGAAGCTTGACATGATTTTTTATAAAAATTATTCTTTGTTGGACAGTTTACTCTGAGTGAGTATTTATGATTGTTGTTTTTCAAGTAGGTTTATGCTTTTTTTTAGGTAGAATAATTGATCATGACATGGGGAAATATTGTTCATTTATGGAATGTGTAGTTGCAGGAATTCCTACACTACACCCCTCACAAGAATTCACCATAATCAACACATATTTGAAGATTAAGAACAACATTTTTATTAATGAATTCTCAGAAATGTTACAAGAAATGGAAGAAATCAAGAATACAACTGCTCACAAGAACTTTCTCTCTCCTTAAAACTTTCTCAACACCCCAAAAATTGATCTCCCCCTTCTGAGTCTATTAGTTCTCTTTATATAGGGTAGTTACATAGTGGATGATAGCTAAGTTGTCCTTTATTTTCGAATCTGACTCGCGATATTATCGCTGCAGTTGTAATTTTAATCCTCGCAGGCATTTGTAATCTTCGCATCATCATCAAGCTCTTCTCATGTTTCAGTTTTCGACATCCTTTCAATCATTCTGCGACATTCGCAAGGTGTAGTTAACAATACTTCGCAAATGCGTCCTTCTTGCGATATTCTGATCCTACATCTTGCCTCTTCTCATGTCTTCTTTGCGAAGATGAGAATGTCATGAGAAATTATTTTTCAAACTTCCAGAACTGTTCACCTTTTCATATTCTTTGTACTGACACGATTTTTCATTTCTTCGCCACATTCACTACACGTATCTCTTCTTCCATCCAGCTTCTGACATGTCCCTTTCAACCGCTGCATTCCAACCGTTCATGTCTAATCTTCGCTTTAAATGTGTTTATCTTTTCGAGTATTTTTCTCTCTATATATACCGTCTTCATTCTTCTATACTCTTCTTTTTTACTTCCTTTCTTATTTTCTCTGCAATTTTTCTTGGCAACTTTCTTTACTATTCTTCTTTAAATTCCGCTCCTGCTACTCTAACTTTTCTCAATTTTCATCTTTTCAAACTCTTATTTTCTTCTTCATTCCCAAACTAAATAGTGCCTCCAGCCGGTCACAAGAACGAGATTTCCTTCTAAAAGATGCAGAAAGAGCTTAAAGATAAAGGTTTTTCTCTATCTCGTATTCCTGGTCAAAGCCCTAAGTCCGAGCTCACTGCCAAGTTATTTGCTGATCATCCATGTAATTAAGAGAAAATCATAGTCTCACTAGGCCAACTTGAAGCTGGTCTTCTTATTCCCCTCTATGATCCTGAACTCCCATTGTTTTATGAAATTCTTTCTCATGCGAAATTTTCGCGAGCCGTATATCAACTAAGAGGAGACTGCATTTGTCTTTTACTCGAGTTCGCCAACCGTGGTGCTGGCAAGGGGTCTCTATATACAGATGAAGCTAAAAATCCCAAATTTAAAGATGTTGCGATTGTTCCTACTAATTATACTGTCAAAAACTTCTTTGCAAATTATCAAATAATTCCTATGAAGAAAGACAACACTTGATGGGGTGTTCGCTTACACAAGAGAGAGAATTCTGCTGCTGATCAACTACTCATGCAAGACATTGATTGGCATCCTAGCGATAATTCTTCCTCGCGTCACTCCAATGATAACAATTGGTGTGTTTTCCCCTTGATGTTAGAGGGTCCATACATTTCTGGTTCTCATGCCTTATCTGCGAATGTCGCAAAGTACTATCCCTGGGTATTGAAATGGCCTGAAAGGGATGATATAATATATTTCCACCTTTTGTTTGAATCCTTACCATTATTTTTCTTATATTTTTGTGGTTGCGAAATTCCCAGATTAAAAGGCTAAAAGAAAATTACCAGAAGTTTAAGAAGCCTAGCACTTTATCTGCCTTTCAATCAATCACAGATGAAGTAAGAAATATTCTTTTAAAATTCTTGACAATATATTGTTGCCTTTATTTCTTATCTTTTTCTGTGCTTGAAGGATATTGAGGAGACAGAGGGACCCTCCAAAACTTCGAAGAGCAAGGGTAAAGGCAAAGGTAAAAGTGCTGCTCGCAAGGAGAATACTGCTGCTCCTCCTTTAAAGAAACAGAAAGTTCAATCTCCTTCTCCCTCTACCCCTCAAGATTGCGAGAGTTCCAGTGACAATGATAATGATGATGATGACAATGCTAGTGACAATAATGATATTTCTTCCATAAAAGAATCTGCACAACCTGAATCTTCTATGGCTCATTTATCTGGCATTTTTATTAATACTATGCATACAATTGGTGATACTCCTCTGAACGATGCTTGCAAGTCTATCGATGCTATTTGTGATGCCCCCATCTTAAAGGACAATGAATCTCTTTGCGGGTCTCAAGATCTATATATCCAAATTTCTTGCATTCACTTAATAGCTTGGTAAGTTTTCGTATTTTTACCTTTTTTCTCTTCATTTATATCTTAAATTCAAAATTAATTCCTGAGAAATTCACTGCATTATTTTGCAGGCTAGGAAAGCTTCCTTTGCAGTTATCTCAGACTTGGAGAAAAGACGTGCAGTTCTTGCAAAGAAAAACGCTAATCTTCGCAAAGAAAATGAAGAATTAAAGTCTGAATCTCTTATTCTTCGCAAAGAAAATGAAGAATTAAAATCTGATTCTGTTAATCTTCGCGAGTAGTTAGAATCTGGATTTGTTTGCCTTCATGAGAATATCAAACGATTAGAAACTGAATTTTCTTCTTCGCAAGATAAGGTTGCTAGTCTCCAAGCTACGAATGATCAACTTTATGGTAAGAAATTTTTCACTTTTTCTTTTATCCATGTATTCCTTTGTGTTTTCTTATTTAGTTAGTCCTCTTCGCAGATATTTACGGCCTCTCTGATAAAGCTGTATTCCTTCGTTCTTGTAGTTGCAGGAAATCCTACACTACACCCTTGTTAAAAATTTGTAATAACCAACTCAAATTTGAAGATTAAAAACGACACTTTATTATTTGATTTTCAGAAATATTTACAGGAAATGTAAGAATTCAAGAATACAACTTTTCTCTTAAGATTTCTCTCTCCTCAAGATTTTCTCAACTCTCAAAAAATACATCATCCCTCTCTGAATCTATTGGAATCCTTTATATAAGGAATTACATAGTGTCTGACAGCTAAACATTCCTCTTATTTTAGATTTACTCTGCGATCTCATCGCGGTAATTATAATGTTCATTCTCGCAAGCTTTGTAACCATCGCGGGACAAACATGCTTTTCTCATGTTTTCTCAATCGTCAGCTATTACGTCACTCTTATGACTGCTTTTGTGACACTCGCAAAGTGTTGTTGAATAGCTCGCGGGGATGCTCGCAGGAATGTTATAAATCTCTCGATAATATCGTTGTATCGATATTCTGGTCTTACATCTTGCCTCTTCTCATGTATTTTCTGCGAAGAAGAGAAGATATGAGAACTGTATCTTTTATAACTGTTTACCTTTTTGCATTCTTTTGCTTTGACACGTTTCTGTATCCTTCGCCAGCTGTCTTCTCGTATTTTTTCTTCCATTCAATCTTTGACACGTCCTTTTAAACCGTTGCGATCTAACCGTTTATGTTCTCTCGTTGCATTAATTGCATTTATCTTCTCGAAAAATTTCTTCTTCTATAAATACTCCTTTCATTCTTCCCTTTTCCTCTTTTTACTTTCTTCTTCTTTCTCTGCGTAACTTCTTTGCAAGTTTACTGTTCTTCCGCAAATTGCGCATCTGCTATCGCAGTGATTTCTTTCTTGTTTTTAAACCTTTTCCTTCATTCCCATACTTAAAAATGCTTGCTGCTGGTGCTAAAAATTTGGCTGCTTTTGGTGAGATGCGAGATAAACTTAAAAGCAAAGGTTTTATATTGTCCACAATTCCAGATCATAACCCTAAATCCGAACTTTCTCTCAAATTATTTAATGGTTATCAATGTTCTCGCGAGAAAATTATAGTATCGCTTGGTCAACTTGAAGCTGGTCTTCCCATTCCTCTCTACGACCCAGAACTTCCATTATTCTATCAAATAATATCTCACGAGAAGTTCTCGCGAGCAGTATATCATCTGGGTGGAGATTGTTTTCGATTACTGCTTGAATATGCTTCTCGGGGTGCTGATAAAGGATCTCTCTACCCTGAATCTGTAAGTACTGAATATCGCAAGATAATAGGTCACGAGTATCGTAATAAATAAAGGATAAAAGAATTATAAAATGTTACGATGATAGAAGAAACGCGGAGAAATATGAAGTTTTGCGAGGATGGAGTAATTGTGCGAGCATGAGTTGCGATACTTCGTAACTCATGAACAGCTGTATAAATTTTACTATAAATAGGAGTTCAAAGGTAAAATTCGAGAGGTTCTTTTTAGTGAGTGTTAGAAAATATTTGAGGAAAGAGAATAGAGAAAGTTGTAACTATTCTAATTCCATTTAGATACTTCTTTGTGATCAATTGAGAACATTAATAAGAAAATTGTTATTCATCATTAAGAACTCCTTGAGTTTTTACTAATTCTATTGAGGGTGTAGTTGTAGGTTATTCTGCAACTACATAATTGGCGCTAGAAACAGGGATTGAAAGAATTCCTGTACTAGAAAAATAACAAGAAGAAGAAACACATCAGAACCATTAACTGAAGTAAGGAGAAGTGTAAGATTAGCAGGAGGAGAAGCAAATATAACAGGAGAACCTAGTAGAAGAAGGAGTAATCGAAGAAATCAAGCTCAACAAGTAGAAGATCATGATCAAGTAAGTATACACACTTGGAGAACTAATACACCAGAAGAAGAAGATAGAGAACCACAAATCAGAGAAAATGGAAGGTTGATGGGAGGAACAATTCTTGAAAGAGAAAGGGAGATGCTAGAAACATTGAGACAAGGAATCCAAAAAGAACGAATGATCGAAGCTGAAGAACGTGCTAAATTGAAAAGACAAAATCAAGAATTGAGAATGGAAAATGAGATGTTACAAAGGAGGAAATCTCAAAGTGTTGCAAGATCAAATGTTAGAATAGAAAGAGAAGGACAAAATTCACCAATAATCAATAATGAAAATGATATGCAAGAACAAACGCAGAATCAAGGTGATAGAAATCAAGTAAATCGTTTCATTTTAATACCAAACCGCGAACAAAATATGGAGAATTTACGAACAAGACCAAATCATAAAGAAAACAATCAGAATCGAGAGGAAGAACAGCAACTTATGGAAGAAACTGAGAGACAACAAGCAATACATCAAAATAATCACGAGAATGGAGTAAGAAGACATGAAGAAGTTCGTAACAAACAAAATGTTGAATATGAAAAAATTAAGAGAAGAATTGTAAATCAACAAACAGAAGTGGAAAGGAATGAACCAAATTCTCGAATCAGAGTACAAGTAAATCAAGAAGAAATAAGTCATAGAAGAAGGAGAAATGAAGAAGAAGAAATTCCTGATATTCGCATGAGAAGAATGAGAAGAATAGAAAGGGAAGAACAAGAGTTCCAAGATGCTTTACAACTGAACAATTATGATAATTTAGAAAGAAGATATTTGTAGAATTATGCGAATGAAAACATTAATGAAGAATATGATAGAATGCGAAGGATCGCAGGGGAGGAAGTGCAAGAACGTAGAAGAAGAGAAGCTGCATTAAAAAGGCCAATGGATGAGAATTCTGAGGAAAATGCACGAATCTTTCGAGAATTAGCAGAAATGAGAGGGATGATAAACAATAGAAGAGGAGGAGATAGGAGGCAATTAGATGAAGCAATAGAAGAAGGTGCGAGGACTCCATTTTCTAGAGAAGTACAGATGGTAGGAATTCCACCAAAATGTAACTTGCCCACACTTACCAGTATTTTTGATGGGACTTCATGTGCTATTAAGCACATTAAAGCATACATAAGATGCATGTTACAATGGGAGAATCATGATGCTGTGTTATGCAAGTACTTCGCATCAAGTTTAACAGGGGAAGCTCTAAAGTGGTTCGAAGGACTCCCTAAGAACACTATTACGTCATTTAATCATTTGAAAGCAGTTTTTCTTGGAGCATATATCACAAATCACTCTTCACGGCTTTGTATTGAAGATGTATTTGGTTTAAAACAAAGAGTGGGTGAAAGTTTGAAGCATTTGGTAAGACGATGGAAGACTATGTGCAGTGATATGGCAGGGCGTGTAGATGAGAGATACTTGATTTTGTCCTTCATAAATGCGATGTTCGCAAATGAACAATTATATGTTCAAATCTTCAGAAGAAAGAATTCCATAATGATGACAGAATTACGAGAATTGCAAGAAGAATACATTACACTAGAAGAAAAGCAAAACAATATGGAGTCATATCTAGTAACAAATACTAACAATCAAGAGGGAGGAGCAAATTTACTTCCCAAAATAATCAATGTAGTAGCAGGTACTTCGCAAACATCCTCACAAACTTCTTCACAAATTTCAGAAGAGAAGAAAATCAATGATAGCCAGCCAAAGATGGTAGCAATGGGCAGTAGAGATCAAGAAGAATATGATAGAGAGACGAATTTCTATAATCGGATAGGAAATAACCAAATTCCAAGATTAGATCAACAACAAGAAAATTATGGTGGACAAAGGCAAAATTATTTTGGACAAGGAAACCAGAGACAGAATTATAACAACGGTCAAGGAGGTCAAAGAATGGTAAGGGAAGAGATAAAATTTCCACCTTTGAATACAAGTATAGAAAAGATATGGAAAGCAATTATCCTGGTAGAGAATATACCAACTCCATGGAATATGGGAAAGGAACCACCAATGGGTCCAAGAAGTCATGAATTTTGTTCATATCATCATTTTCATGGACATTCTACAAATAATTGCCATAATATCAAGAGGATAATTTTGCGAATGATTGATCAAGGAAAACTAAATCAATTTTTACTTAAGCAGACACAGTCGCAACAATTACCACAGGCTCCATCCATAACTCGCAGGGAGAACACGACAAAATAAAAGGGAGAAGAAATCCTACATATAGAAGTGGGCTCAAAAGCAAGGAATGTTTTTTGTAATTCCATTGTTCATTCATATAAAACCATAGAGGATTTTCATGATAATGTGTTAAGTAGGGTATATGCGAGGGATGGTGAAGGAAAGGAAGTAATGAACATCGCAAAGATTTCACGACTTGAAGATTGGCAAAAACGTGAAATTTCTTTTGAAGCCACTGAAATTCCAGAAGGTTGTGAAGTACATGATAATCCATTGGTGGTAAGACTGGCAATCTACATGAATATGGAGAAGAACGAAGATTATATGGAGGAAGAGTCAATTGGTCTTAATAGGATTTTAATTGATACGGGAAGTTCTGTCAATATCCTCTTCTATTCTGCTTACAAAACTATGGGGGGAAAAGATGCAGATTTAATACCTTCTACTTACAGAATTTATGGTTTTAATGGAACTGCTAACAAGCCCAAAGGAGAAGTGAGCATGCGAATTCCATTAAGTGGAATGCGAACTGAAATTCTGTTTTGTGTTGTTGATGTTGAATCACCATATAATGCTTTGATAAGAAGGCCATGGCTTCACGGAATTCTAGGCGTAGCTTCCACTCTACATCAGTGCATAAAATTCCCTCATATGAAGGGTATTGGAATTATCAAGGGTGATTGGGCTGAGGGAAAGAAATGTTACGATACAGAAGTAGAAGTTTGCGAAGGAAAAACTGCTGAGAAGGAAAATTGGAGAAAAAGAGCAAAGGTTGTGAAAAGAAGTGAAAATTTAATGGCAGAAGATTAAGGAAAAAGAGAATAAAGTTACGATGATAATAATACAAGAAATTTACGATAATAAGGGATTGTGATTTGCGAGGAAAAAAGAAGCTTATCAGTATGTTTGCTCGTGAAAATGAGGTATGTGGCAAAACAAAATTTTTATTTCATGATAAAATTTTACGAATATTGTTTGCTCGCAGGAAGTTAGGAAAAAAGTACAAATTTTCAAAATTTATATTCCAATTAAAATTTCATTAATTTGCGAATAAAAGACCGCAATCTGTGATCAGCCTCCAAAAAAGAAAGAGAGCCACATAAAATTTTATACAGGCAAACCTTTGTGGCGTACACCCTAGTTCGCGAAGCTATAATTCGTAAGAGGCAAAGTCCTAAAGTACGTCATTTAAGGGGGTACCTATAACGTGGCTAAGGGTAACCGGAACACCACCAAGGGCCCTTAGTACATGGTAAAATTTTTGGGGTACAACCCAATAATGGGGTACCTATCCGGGTTAGACACCTTGGATTCTCACCTAATCTAACGACATTACGCAATATAAAATGCGGTGTAAGAAGATTTAGGATGGGAGACTAAGGCATACTGTCTTTCCCAAGAAGTGCAGAAAACGATCAAGGCGCCGAGGTACACGGTTGAGTCAAGAGTGCCGGGTGAGGTTGAACCACATCTGCCATTTTTGACAAGTCTTGGCAAATGATGCACTTGGCCCAAAGATACCCCATAGGGTGCAACCTCGTAACTATAAGCCCTATAGGCAAAAAGGATAAGAGGCTGCGATCAAAAGCTGGTTGTTGGCAGAACCGGATGGGAAGAGCTAACCTTGTATGGTCGATGTACGCTTCCTTGAAGGGGCAATCAGGGGGAAGATAAAGGGCAGCACCCTCCATTAGGGAGATGATAAGTGCTATAAGACGCAAATGTCACGAGGCTTCTTGTTTGCGAAAACATAAAGGCTTGTCATATTTGTGCAACAAATGAAGTTCTGCGAGCCTTTTAAAAAAAAAAAAAGAAGAGAAAGAAAGAAAGAAAGAAAAGAATAAAGAACTCGCAGAACATAATAAAGTTAAGATAAGATCAATGGGTCGCTACATGAAAGTGTAGAGACGTCCTGCGATTTCATCGCAAGACGGCAATGTCATGGGACTTCATGTTCGCAAGAATATTTAGGCCTGTCATATTGTCGCAACAATTCCTGAAGAGGCTAAAATACTATACAAAGAAGTTAAGATGAGATCAATGGGTTTTTGCATGAAAGTGTAAGAACGTCCTGCGATTTCATCGCAAGACGATAATGTCACGAGGTTGTATGTTCGCAAGAATGTTCAGACTTGTCATATTATCGCAAATAATTAATACAAAAGAGGTGGCAAAATAAGACCTTTACTTAGGAAGGCATGATAAGACCACATAAATTAATGAAATTTATTGCATCAATATCACTAAAGAAATTATTCAGTGAATATACATTATGAAGATTGGAAAAGAAGACAACTTTGTCAATATCATTGAAGAATCTTTACAAGAAGACCTATCAAAGAAGAAAACATCATTGAAGAATTTTAATGAAGACTTAACAAAAGATGCGATTTTGATAACAATCAAATACAGATAAGTTCATATTCGTAAATATTTACGAGAATTACATACTTCTTATACTTCTCCATATATTGAATACTTCCCCAAAAAGTTGAATACTTCTTATAATTCTTTAAGAATATCTCGTATTTATTATACTTCTTCAACGGATATTTAATTTTGCGAAGGTTAAGTACTTATTATACTTCTTCATACAATGAGTAATAATTTTCTATACTTCTTCATATATTGGGCAATTCTTCATAAATTGAATGCTTCTAATACTTCTTATACTTCTTAAGGGTATTTCATATTTTATATACTTCATACTTTCTATACTTCAAGGGGAGATTTATTTACTTCGCAACATTCCGTAAAAAGCAAAAGGCTTATATTCCTTATACTTTGAAGGGAAGATTTCTTGTTCATAATCACAATAAGAAGAAAATTCGTAAGATAAATTCAGAAGGATATTCTAATACTTCCAGTGATAGTTGATCATTTGAAGAGAAATAATAAGGGGAAAGGGAATACTAAGCTAAGTCTTTAAGATATATTATTTCTCTCCACATGATCAAATTATGAGAATAAGGGAAATAAACATCAAAGAAAGATTAATTCAAATTAAGCTTTGAAAAATAAATTGATGGATTGATTAAAAGCATAATCAAGAAGAAAGTGTTGTATGGAAAAGTTACAGAACAGATATACAAAAGAAAAAAAAAGAATGAAGTTATTCTTCAGGTGGTCTGTTCCCATCAAAATGATCTTCTTCTTCAACTTCACTATCATCTTCAACTTCACTTTTAGAAATTTCCAGATATGGAGTATCTTCAGGAATTTCTTCAGAAAGGAGTGTATGGTACTTCTTGAGAGGAATTTCATTATCTTCGCAAATCTTGCGAGTCATCTTAGCTCGAAAATGCTTGACATATAAACTATGGTTATGCTGGGAAATTAGAAGCTGAGATCTCAAGTCAGAAATTTTCTTATTACGATTAACAAGGAGAGTTTCCAGATTATTATTTATCTTCGCAAGATTTTCTGCAGCAAGAAAAGAAATTAAGGGATTGGTTAGCAAATTATGAAGGAAAAGTAACCAAAATAATTATCATCGCAAGGAATTTACCTTCTAGTTGCTTCTTATCATCACGAAGAGAAGAAATTTCAAGCTTTAATTGATTATTCTCCTCAAGAAGAGAAGAATTATCAATTGCGATGCTCGCAGATTGTGAATTATCTTCGTGACGAGATATTAACTCTGCGTTATCAATATTTAGATCTTCTATTTTCTGACGAAGACTTGAATTCTCAACCTCTAGCTTCTTACAACGATTTAAAGTTTTCTTCTCAGCAATAGAATGACGTCTTTCCCAATCAGAAGCAGCTGCACAACTAACTCTTCCAACCTAAACAAGAAAAAAGGGGTTAGAAATCAATAATGTAAGGAAATAAACAAGGAATAGGGAAGAAACTTACCATGCTGCCTAAAGCATATAATGAAGCAAGAGAGACGAATCTTGAAATTCCTTTGAGGGAATTATTATCAATAACAGTAGGAACTTTACAAGCCTTCGCAATAAGTTTGCGAGCATTCGCTGTGGGAGAATTCCCTAATCCATGAGAAGAATGGAGGAAAGCCTCAGAAATGCTAACCATTGCTGAGGCAAAAGTTTCTGGGATGCTATAATCTTCATTCCCACCTTCATCGACATTATCATCATCTCCTTTGTCAGAAAGGGTATCAGAATTAGAACTAAAGTCCTTCTCAGGAAATTTATTATCTTCATCACCAAGATCTTCCTCAATGTCCTTATCATAGGAAATTACATTGGAATGGGATTTGGTTGAGAGTATCTTCTTTTTCTTTCTCTCATAAACAATATCTTGAAGTTTTCTTTTTCCTTTGCGAAGAGCATCATCTTGACTGTCAGAAGCTTGAGAGACCTTCGCAGAACGAAGAGTTTGTTGCCTCGCAGTAAGCCTTTTATAAGAAGTGGAACTTTTATTTTCACTCGCAGCAATCTCAGGAAGAAGTGGAACCTGTGAATTCAAATGAGGATAAGAAACAGAGGCAACAATATATTGTTTATAAAAATACAAGAGTGTTTCTTATCTCATTTGAAACTAAAGGGTAACAAAAAGATAAGAAAGTGGAAATACATACATTTCTAAAAACCCAAGGTTGATAATAGCGGTTACGAAGATTCGCAGGAAGTTCTACTATCCCAGTAATATAAGAACATGATAACATTAAAGGGTACTTATACCAATCTTCATCATTAGAACGACGAGGTGTCTTATTATTTCCTGAAGCATAATCAATATCGTGCATGAGAAGATCATCTGCTGCGATATTGGCTTTACGATGAAGACGAACACCCCAACGATTATCTTCTTTTCTCGCAGGAATTGGTGTGTAATTTTTGAAGAAACCCTCAACTGTATAATTTGCAGCAACAATTTCTATATTCTCAAACCCAAGTTTTCTAAGATCAGCTGAATATAAAGATTTCCCAAAAGCAGCACGATTTGCGAATTCAACTAAGAGGCGAATGCAATCACCAGTCAATTGATAAATGGCACAAGAAAAATTGGGGTGGGAAATAATTTCGTAGAATAAAGGAAAGTTAACATCATAAAGAGGAAGAGGAAGACCTGCGAGGATTTGACCTCGTGAGATTAAAACTTTCTGATCATCCCAAACATAATTTGTAAAGAGCTTCACACAGAGAGAAGACTTATTATCTTAACCTTCAATCTCAGAAAGAATAAGGTCTCTATCAGCAAGTTCCGCATTAAGCTGTTCAATAGTTTTCTTCTTTGGTGCCATTGAATATAAAAGGGAAAATAGGAAAAATAGAAGAGGTTGCAGAGGCAGAAGCAGTGAAGAAGATGAGTAAGAGAATAAAAAGCAAAAACAAAGGATAATATTTATAAGAGAGTTTGATGAAGATAAAAACTCATTAATACGAGTAAGCGTGAACGGTTGAAAAGAACGGTTACGAAGTAACGTGTCAGAAAGATGAGGGAAAAGTAAAAAGACGTGTTGCGAATCTGAAGGGTGGTAATAACTACACTAAAATTACGAGAATAGGGATTCCCATGACATTTCTTTTTCAAAGAATTGACATGAGAAGAGGCAAGATGTAAGTACTGAATATCGCAAGATAATAGGTCACGAGTATCGTAATAAATAAAGGAGAAAAGAATTATAAAATGTTAAGATGATAGAAGAAACGCGGAGAAATATGAAGTTTTGCGAGGATGGAGTAATTGTGCGAGCATGAGTTGCGATACTTCGTAACTCATGAACAGCTGTATAAATTTTACTATAAATAGGAGTTCAAAGGTAAAATTCGAGAGGTTATTTTTAGTGAGTGTTAGAAAATATTTGAGGAAAGAGAATAGAGAGAGTTGTAACTATTCTAATTCCATTGAGATACTTCTTTGTGATCAATTGAGAACATTAATAAGAAAATTGTTATTCATCATTAAGAACTCCTTGAGTTTTTACTAATTCTATTGAGGGTGTAGTTGTAGGTTATTCTGCAACTACATAATCTGCGAAGAATCCTCAATTTAAAGATGTTCCAATTGTCTCTGCAAATTATACTGTGGAGAACTTCTTTGAAAACTACAAGATAATTCCTATGAAGAGGGATAACACTTGCTGGGGTGTTCGCTTGCAGAAGAAAGAGAAGATCGCTGATGATAAAGTTCTTATGCTAGATATAGATTGGCATACAAATACTAATCAAGGTCCTCGCCACTCCAGCGATGACAAATGGTTCATCTTCCCTCTAACTTTAGAGGGTCCATATATCTCTGGTTCCCATGCACTACCTGCGAGTGCTACAGAGTATCAACCATGGGTCTTCTACTGGCCTAAAATAACTAAAGAGGTATGTTCTCTCCAATTTTTGCATAATTATTATCCATCATCTTCCTTATTTTTTCATATTCTCGCTAAATGACTTCGATCTTTTCCAGATTGACAGGATGAAACTCAATTACCAGAACTTTAGGAAACCCAACACTCTCTTAGCTCTTAAATGTTTCACAGATGAAGTAAGAAATATCTTTTCATGAATTTTAACAATATATTGTTGCCCCTATTTCTTATCTTCATCTGTGTTCGCAGGAAATCAAAGAATTAGAACCAATAAAACCCGCGATAACCAAGGTGAAATCTGTGAAATCTTCAGTTGATCGCAAGGGAAAATCTACTGCTCCTCCCAAAGGGAAGCCTACTGCTCCTCGCAGTGAGGAATCTGGCAATCCTCCCTTAAAGAGAAGAAAAACTCAACTCTCTTCTTCGTCAACTCCTCAACCTTTTATAGAAAATTTAAGTGTTGATTTCGACAAGGACAATAATAATGATGATAATTTTGGTGTTGATAATGACGTTCCTTCCATAAAGGATTCTTCTTCTTATGAGTCTGCAATGACTCAACTATCCAAAAAATTTGGCGATGCTACATTTGGTATCCTGAATGAGTATGGAGATAAAGCTATTAATGGAATATCCCAGTCTCTCTCCAAAGTCTGCGATGCTTCCATATTAGCTGATAATGATTCCCTTTGCGGAGTTTCAAGATCGCTGACTCCAAGTCTCTTAAATTCACTTGGTAGCCTGGTATGTTTCTACTTGTTCATCCTTTTTATGTATCTATTGATATTTTTGCCAGATCTTGACTTATATAGTTCTATCATAAGTTGGAAGAGCTTCTTAAGTTGTTGATTCTGATTTGGATAATAGACATATTATTTATGAAAAGAAAGCTGCTAATCTTCGTCAGGATAAAGAAAACCTAGAATTTGAAGTTGCTGAGCTTCACAGAAAAAATAAGCAGTTGGAGACTAAAGCTTCAGTTGATAAGCAAAAAATCTCTGATCTTGATAAAGCTAATCAACAACTCTATGGTATGATTTATTTCTTTTCTCTTTTAATTCTTCTCATCCTATCGCAGATTATTCAAGCAACCATTTTTGCAGATGTTTATGGTATTACTGATGAGGCTACATTCCTCCAATCTTTTACTGAACCCGTAGATTAGAATACCCTTCTTGCTCGCCTTAATAGTTCTTTAAGTAATTTCTCAGACGATCAGATTAGATCTCTCTCTTTAGATGAACTTAAATCCAAATTTGATCTCTTAAAGATCGAGCACAGATTCAATTTAAGTTTAACCAACAAGTTTAAGCACCTTTATCTTAATTCGAAAGAAGAAGTCAATAGATTAAGAAAAAATAATAGTGATCTTATCGATGAGAAAGATCGTGCAGTTAAAAATGGTACCAAGTCCCTAGCATATTTTCATAAAACTCTTCTTAATACTCAAATGGAAATAGATAGACTTATATGCGAGAATAAAGATCTTCTTGCTAGAGAAACTCAAGTTCGCTCTTGCCTTCTTGTTAATAACGATGATGAGTTTGCTTGGGCTGCGAAGGTTCTTGACAATGCTAGAAATAACTTAGGTGTAGATGTTAGTCTTCATGTTGAACAAGTAGCTTTAATTAGAGACATGATTTCTGAAAAAGAAGGTTGTCAACTGCTCTACTCTGTTAATTTCCTGTTTTTATTATTCTTCCTTGCAAAATTTCTAACTTCTGGTTATATACTTGCAGGAATTGAAGATAGGTGTCTTAAAAGAATTATGGAACTTGAAAATGACAAGAATCAACTCGTGAGTAGTCTTGCTGCTCGCAATGAGAAGTATTCACGATTGAAGGAATAATTTAAGATTACTGCTGCGAATTATAGTACTACCCTTGTTGAAGTTCGCAATAACTCCGTTAAATTGGTTTGCGATGATCATAATATTCCTCATTCTACATACCCTGATTTTGCAAAGGAAATTCCAGCAAAAACTCCAACTCTTATTATATCTGATAGCGAAGATGAGGAATCTGGTGAAGATGAAGATAATAATGATAATGAAGGAAAATCTGGCGAGGAAGAAAAATCTGATGAAGAAGACGGTAATGGATCTAATTAGTTTTGTTTCTTGTTTCTTGTTTTTATCTTCCTTGTAGTTTTTGAATACTTATTTCCTTCTTCCTGTAATATTCCTGCGAGCTTCTTCATGTATAAATTTCTTTTTCTTCCATATGTATGAATTAGAAAACAATTCTTTTTCTACAACATAATTATTACCCTTTAATTATCTGTATAAATGTATCATTTAATAATATCTATGCAATTTTATCATATGATGGATGAATAATGCATTCCCATACTTGCCTTTATTATTCATCTGCAATATGAAAAGATTGAATAGATATTAGATATTAGTTATAAATCAAATTAAATTTGCCTCAATATCGGCGATGTTATCACTAGTAAAAATTGCATAACTTTATGATCTATGCGTAAAATCACAAATCTCATAAATTCTGCGAGCATTATCGCAGTAATCTTATGGTCTTATTATGCCTTCCTAATTAAAGGTCTTATTTCGCCACATTTTTTTGTTTCTGCGACAAAATCGCAGGACGTCTTTACATTTGCATGTATTGACTCATTGATCTTGTCTTATCCATATTTTTTCAACTTCTCTGCGACAATATGATAAGTATAAACTCTCTTGCAAGAATTAAACCTTATGACATTGCCGTCTTGCGATGAATTCGCAGGACGTCTTTACACTTTCATGTAAAAACCCATTTATCTCATCTTAACTTTTCTCTTTTGGCTTGTTGCCTCTGTATAATTTTCGTCACGCGATAATATGACATGCCTAAATGTTCTTGCGATCATAAATCCCCATGACATTGCCATCTTTAGACACTTACCAGCTCCCTAATGGAGGGTTTCGCCCTTATATTCCCCCTAGTTTCCCCTTCAAGGAGGGCACATCGGCCATACAAGACTAGCTCCTCCCATCCGGATTTACCAACAACCAGTTGTTTTCGCAGCCTCTTGTCCTTTATGCCTATATGGCTTATAGTTACAAGACTACACCCTAAGTGGGGTTTTCTTCAGGCCGAGTGCATTATAGCCAAGACTTACCAAGGATGGCCAGGGTAGGTTCGTCCATCCCGGGCACCCTTGGCTCAACCGTGTACCTCAGCGCCTTAGTCATACTCTGCACTCCTTGGAAGAGATCCTCGGTCGTCCAACCAGGGTATAACCTTATAAAGCTGGAAATCCTATGTCTCTCTCCCGGATAGGTTTTATTTAACCCCAACATCTTCATAACTCAGGTTCCAGCAGCGGTGAAACCTTATCCCTGAGTCATGTTAGTAGATACCCCCTTATATGACGTACTTTAGGTCTTACATTTGCCTCTTGCGAAATTGTACTCGCGAACTAAGGTGTACTCCATAAAGGTTTGTCCCATTCTTTTAATCTCTGCGAAATTTTATTCGCGTTTCTTGCGAGTATCAGAACTCTAATAAAATTTCTTTATTCTGATCTTCTCTTTTTTTGTACACTTTTTCATAAAATATTTTTTCAAAACAATTTCTTCAAACAATTCATCCATAAATTTCTTAAAATCCAACATTTTACCTTTCTACTTACTATTTTCTGGTTCTACTTTTCCGTTACGTTTTGTTGTTTTTTCTTTATCCACGAGACGCTCGCCATCAACTTCCTCTCGCCGCTCTATTGTATCAATCATCAACCTTTCACATCTCTGTCGTTGATTGATGTTGTACTTCCAATTGCTATTCTTCTCAGCTCTTTCCTCGCAAGATTTTATATCAATCTCATAACATTTCTTGCTTTCTCCCTAATCTCCCTTAATGACTCCAACACCATTAGGATGAGGAAATTTAATACACTGGTGAAAAATAGATGCTACACCTAATATCCCATGTAGCCAAGATCGACCAATCAGGGCATTGTAAGGTGATTCAATGTCCACAACATAGAACAAGATCTTTGAAGATATCCCCTTTAATGGAATCCGCATTGCAATTTCCGCTTTTGGTTTGTTAGTTGTTCCATTAAAGCCATAGATTGTATACGTTGATGGTGTTAGATCTCCGTCTCTTCCACCCATGGTTTTGTAGGTATGATAGAATAAGATGTCGACTGAACTTCCTGTGTCTATTAAAACTCTATTGATGGCCCAAAAATATTCATTTTCATCATCATTTTCTTCATCTTCTTCTTCTACTTACTTTGGATTTATCACTAACCTTACCACCAATGGGTTTTCATGCTGCTCGCCAGGCTCTGGTACTTCTTGTGCAGTGAAAGATATAGTTTGCTTTTGCCATTCTTCTAATGGCGAGGCTCTCGCAATATTCATTATCTCTCTTCCATCTGTGTCTCTCGTGAAGACTCTGCTTAGAACATTATCATGGAAATCCTCAATAGTTCTGTATGAATGTACAATGGAATTACAAAACAAATTCTTTGCTTTAGCCCCAACTTCTATTACGAATGTTTCTACTCCTTTTACAGTATTCACCCTGCGAATTTCTGGTGTTGGAGGTAACTGTTGGGATTGTGGATGTCCTATTAGAAAATAATTTAACTTTCCTTGATCAATCATCCTTAAAATTATCCTCTTCACATTTCTGCAATTATTTATTGAATGACCATGAAAATGATGGTAAGGACAAAATTCTTGACTTCAATTATTTGGATGTGGCTCTTTTCCCATATTCCATGGTGATGGTATATTTTCCATCAAAATAATAGCCTCCCAATTTTTTTTATATACTAGCATTTAGAGGTGGCATCTTAATTTCTTCCCATATTATCTTCTGATTACCTTGCCCTCTAAAGTTATTTTGCCTCTGTCCACCATAGGTTTCTTGCAGCTGATAAAGCCTTTGAATCTTACTATTTCCACCGTGATTGTAATAATTCTTCTCCCTCTCATACTCTTCTTGATCTCGGCTGCCCATAGCTACTAACTTCTGCTGATTATCAATCACCACTTTCTCTTGTTGTGCTTGCGTGGTGCTCGCTACATTATTAATCATTTTAGGAAGTAAACTTCCGTTTGTTGCTACAGAGTTGGTATTTGCGATTGGATATGATTCCATCTCATTTTGTTTCTCCTCCAAAGCAAAGTATTCTTCTTGTAGTTCTCGTAGCTCAGTCATTGTGATAGTATTTTTGATTCTGAAAATTTGTATGTATAGCAGATTGGCTGCGAACATTGCATTAATGAAAGACAAAGTGAGATATATTTCATCCACTCTCCCAGCCATCTCACTGCATATTGACTTCCATCTTATGGTTAAGTGTTTCAAGCTCTCGCCAATCCTCTGTTTTAATCCAAATACATCATCAATACCTGGCCGCGATGAATTGTTGCTTATATATGCTCCTAGAAATATAGCTTTCAAATGATCAAAAGAAGTTATAGTATTTTTTGGCAATCCTTCGAACCATTTTAGTGCCTCGCCAGTTAAGCTGGATGCAAAATATTTGCATAATACAACATCATGATTCTCCCATTGTAGCATACACCTGACATAAGCCTTAACATGCTAAACAACACAAGTAGTTCCATCAAAGATACTGGTTAATGTTGGTAAATTGAATTTAGGAGGTATTCCTCTTAGCTGTACTTCCTGAGCGAAAGGGGTTCTCGCAACTTCTTCAATTGCTTCATCAATTTGCCTTCTGCCTCCTTCTCTTCTATTGTTTATCATTCCTCGCATTTCTGCTAATTCTCTCAATATTTGCTCATTCTCAGCTGAATTTTGCTCCATTGGTCTTTTTAATGCAGTTTCCCTTCTTCTGCGTTCTTTTCTTTCTTGTATTGCGAGATTTTGTGCATCTTCTTCTTCATCTTCATCCCGTCTTTCTCTGCGATTTTCTCTTTCACCTTCTTCTTAGAATCGCAGCTGATTATGCTGTCTATCTTCTTCTCTGCAAATTTCTTCATTTCTCATTATTTCTCTTTGTTGTCTTTCTAATCTCCTCTGTATTCTATCATACTACTCCTGAATATTATCATTGTAGCGATTTTGTGTACATCTCCTTTCTCGATTTTCATGGTTATTATGTCGTACTGCCTCTTGAAACTCTTGTTCTTCTACTTCTTCCCTTAATCTTTCTCTCTCGCAAGATAGGAGTCCTTGTTCAGCATAATGTCTCTCAATTTCTTCGTCAATTATTCTTCAATTTCTCTGAATCTCTCGCCCATATGACAGGCCTAAATGTTCTTGCGAACATAAATCCCCATGACATTGCCGTATTTTTTGACACTGTCAGCTCCCTAATGAAGGGTGATGCCCTTATCTTCCCCCTGGTTGTCCCTTCAAGGAGGAGTACATCGGCCATACAAGGCTAGCTCCTCCCATCCGGTCTTATCAACAACCAGTTGTTTTCGCAGCCTCTTATCCTTTTTGCCTACATGGCTTATAGTTACGATACTGCACCCTAAGTGGGGTTTTCTTCGGGCCGAATGCATTGTAGCCAAGACTTTCCAAGAGTGTCCATGGTAGTTTCGTACGCCCCGGGCACCTTTGGCTCAACCGTGTACCTCGGCGCCTTGATAATACTCTGCACTCCTTAGGAGAGACCCTCGGTCGTCCAACTGTTAGTGTATATATATATAGTTGGAAATACAAGGTACCTCCCTTGGATAGGCTTTCATGGGCCCCAAATCTCCATGACTTAGGTTCCAGCAGTGGTATAACCTTATCCCTGATCCATGCAAAGAGATACCCCCTTATATGACGCACTTTAGGTCATACATTTGCCTTTTGCGAAAATTTTATTCGCGAACTAGGGTGTACACCATAAAGGTTCGCCCCATTCTTAATATGTCTCTGCGAAATTTTCGCGTTTTTGTCTCTTTTTGCATTTAATCTCTTGTATAATTTTTCAATTTCATATTCTCCATCGAATCAAAACACATATTTTTTATAAATTGTTCTTCAACAAATCATTCATACATCTCTTGTATTTCACAATTTAGAAATTTTACCTTTTCTACATACTATTTTCTGCTTCTGCTTTTTTGTTGCGCTTAGCTGCATTTTCTCCATCTGCGAGACGCTCGCCATCTATTGGTTGCAGCTCATGTTGATTTCGCAGCATTCCTTCTTCTCGCCGCTCAACTGTATCAACCATCAGCTTGTCACTTATTTTCTTTTGTTTGATGTTATGTTTCCAGTTTATGTTCTTCGCAGCCCTTTCCTCGCAAGATTCCATATCAATTTCATAGCACTTTTTTCCATCAACCCAGTCTCCCTTTATAACTCCAACACCACTAGGATGAGGAAACTTAATACACTGGTGGAAAGTTGACGCTACACCTAGTATCCCATGCAGCCAAGGTCGGCCAATCAAGGTATTGTAAGGTGATTCAACATCAACAATGCAGAACAGAATCTTAGAAGATATCCTCTTCAATGGAATTCGCATTGTAATTTCCCATTTGGACTTGTTGGCAGTACCGTTAAAACAATATATCTTATAGGTCGATGGTATCAGATCCTCGTCTCTTCCTCTCATGGTTTTGTAAGCATGATAAAATAAGATATCCACTGAGCTTCCAGTGTCAATTAAAACTTTGTTAATGGCCCAAGAATCTTCAGATCCATCATCCTCATTTTCTTCATCTTCTTCTTCTATTTGTTTTGGATTTATTTCTAATATTACTACTAGCGTATTGTCATGCATCTCGCCAGGCTCAGGTACTTCTTGTGCAGTGAAAGAAATAGCCTGCTTTTGCCACTCTTATAATGGCGAAGCTTTCGCAATGTTCATTATCTCTCTTCCATCCATGTCTCCCGCGAAAACTCTGCTTAGAACATTATCGTGGAAGTCCTCTATAGTCTTGTACAAATGTATGATGGATTTACAGAACAAATTCTTTTCTTTTGCTCCAACTACTATCACAAACGTTTCTCCTTCCTTAGTTGTATTCACTCTGCGAATTTATAGGGATGGAGGTAGTTGCTAAAGGTATGGATGTCTTATTAAAATATGATTTAATTTTCCCTGATCTATCATCCTCAAGATGATTCTTTTTACATTCCTGCATTCATTTATTGAGTGACCATGAAACTGATGATAAGTGCAAAATTCTGAACTTCGATTATTTGGGTGTGGTTCTTTTCCAATATTCCATGGTACGGGTATGTCTTCCATCAGAATTACAACCTCCCAAATTTTCTCTATGCTAGCATTTAGAGGTGGCATCTTAATTTCTTCCCATATTATCTTCTGACTTCCTTGCCCTCTATAATGATTTTGCCTCTGACCAACATAAGTCTCTTGTGGATGATCTAGCCTCTGAATCTTATTATTTCCACCTCTACTGAAGAAATTTATTTCCCTTTCGAACTCTTCTTGATCTCTGCTTCCCATAGATACTAATTTCTGTTTATTATCATTCATATTCTTTTCTTGCTTCTCCTACGAAGTGCTCGCTACTGTATTTATTAACTTGGGAAGTAGACTTGCGTTTGCTGCAACTGAACTGGTGTTCGCAATGGGATATGATTCCATCTCATTTTGTTTCTCCTCCAATGCAATGTATTCTTCTTGTAACTCTCGCAGCTCCGTCATGGTGATTGTATTCTTGATTCTGAAAATTTGTATGTACAGCAGATTGGTTACGAACATCGCATTGATGAAAGATAAAATGAGGTATCTCTCATCCACTCTTCCTGCCATATCACTGCACATTGTCTTCCATATTATGGTTAGATATTTCAAACTCTCGCCAACCCTCTGTTTTAACCCAAATACATCTTCAATATCGGGCCGCGAAAAGTTGTTACTTATATATTCTCCCAAAAATGTAGCATGCAAATGATCGAAAGAAGTTATAGTGTTTTTGGGTAAACCTTCAAACCATTTTAGCACCTCTCCAGTTAAGCTGGATGAGAAATATTTACACAATACATCATCATGGTTTTCCCACTGTAGCATACACCTAACATAAGCCTTGACATGTTGAACAACACAAGTAGTCCCATCAAAGATACTGGTTAACGTTGGCAAATTGCATTTTGGGGGTATTCCTCCTAATTACATTTCTTGGGTGAATGGGGTTCTCGCAGCTTCTTCAATGGCTTTATCAAGTTTCCTTCTGCCTCCTTGTCTTCTGTTATTTAACATTCCCCTCATTTATGCTAACTCTCTTAAGATCTGTTCATTCCCAGCTGAATTTTGCTCCATTGGTCTTTTCAGTGCAGCTTCCCTTATCCTACGTGCATTTGCGAGATCTTGTGTGTCTTCTTCTGCATCTTCATTATGCCTTCTTCTGTGATTTTCTTATTCACCTCCTTGTTGAATTCGCAAATGATTACGCCTTCTATTTTCTTCTCTGCGATTTTCTTCATTCCTTATCGTTTTTCTTCGCTGTGTTTCTATTCTCCTTTGTATTCTATCATATTCCTCATTGATATTACCATTGTGGCGATTTTATGTGCGTCTCCTTTCTCAATTGTCATGATTATTCTGCCGTATTGCTTCTCGAAACTCTTGTTCTTCCACTTCTGCTCTCAATTTTTCTCTTTCGCAGGCTAGACGTGCTTGTTTAGCATAACGTCTCTCAATTTCATCCTCAATTATTCTTCGGTTTCTTTGGATTTCTCGCTCATGTAATATTCTCCTACCTTCTTCTCGATTTTCTTTACCATCTTGTTTATTTCCACCCTCTTGATTTCTATTATCACGTCTACCATCCAAAGTTTCACTGCGTGGAATGTAGCGATCATTAATCATTTCTTCTTCTCCATGATGTTGCTCTTTATTTGGATTTTGCATTTCCTCTCGAATATTTTCTCCAGCATTTCTCACAGGGGAATTTAGCCTTGGTTCTTCTCTAAATGATCTTGCAGTACTTCTTGATCTCCTATTTTGTAACCTCAAATTCTCCATTCTTAACTCATGATTTTGTCTTGTTAAATTCGCACGTTCTTCCGCTTATAATCTCCTTTCCTCTTGTATTCTTTGTATTAAATCCTCTACTGCTTTATTTTCTCCATCTTCATGAATTAATCCTTCAACCACTTCTTGATCTCTTCCCTCTCGTCTTTCATTTCTTAAATGTCGTTCTTCTGCTTCTTCCATTGAATCTGATTGCCAGATATGCACGCTTACTCTGTCATAATCCACAGTTCTATCTTGTATCGGTGTTTGCTGATTTGTTTGTTGAATTTGATTTTTCTCATTATTCCTTATTTTGTTGCTCCTTGTTCTTAATCTTGAAGATTCCCCTATTTCATTTGTCTCTTCTCCGGCAAGTCTTCTACTTCTCCTTACTGTTGTTGGTTGTTCTGATGTATTTCTTCTTCTAGCCATTCCTTCAATTCTGATGTATTACTATAAATCACGTGAGAATCTTCTCCAATTTCTTAAAATTCTTACAAATCACAACTTCAATCTTTGCTCAGAAACATCCTTGTTTCTGGTGCCAAAAATGTAGTTCCAGGAATTCCTACACTACACCCCTCACAAGAATTCACCATAATCAACACATATTTGAAGATTAAGAACAACACTTTTATTAATTAATTCTCAGAAATTTTACAAAAAATGGAAGAAATCAAGAATACAACCGCTCACAAGAACTTTCTCTCTCCTCAAAACTTTCTCAACACCCCAAAAATTGATCTCCCCCTTCTGAGTCTATTAGTTCTCTTTATATATGGCAGTTACATAGTGGATGACAGCTAATCTGTCCTTTATTTTCGAATCTGACTCGCGATATTATCGCAGCAGTTGTAATGTTAATCCTCGCATGCATTTGTAATCTTCGCAGTATCATCACTCTCTTCTCATGTTTCAGTTTTCGTCATCCGTTATGTCATTCTTTCAATCATTCTGCGACACTCGCAAGGTGTAGTTAACAATACATCGCAAATTCTTGCGATATTTTGATCGTACAGAATGTTTAATGCACAAAGGAGCATTCTGAACACTCTTAGGAGGAATATAAATTACATTCTGAAAATACTTGAAATGATGAAATGGTTAAAGGTAGTTTTTTTCTATAGATCAGGCGTAATATGCTTTGAGCCATTTACCGTTGATTATATTTTCTTCCACTCCATCAATTTTTAAGATTTTGTAATATCCGATGGATACTGCCTTGATAACTACATATGGTCCTTCCCATTTTGGAGAGAACTTGTGAGCAGACATGTCTTGTTGAATGTGCTTTGTTGTATTTAATACCAGATCCCCTACTTGAAATGTTCGAGGTCTTACCATTTTGTTGTAGGCTTTGGAGATTCGTTGTTTGTAGGTTTCTACATATTTTTCCACCTTAGCTCTCTTTGACTCGAGCATGTCCAGATCAACAATTCTAGAGTTAGACACTTCAGCTTCATCCCATTGTATTCCACTGGATATTGCAATCCTTGCTGAAGGAATTTTAATTTCTGCCGGCAGCATGGCGTCGGCACCATAGATGAGAGAATATGGTGAAGTCCCGACCGAACTCCTTGGAGTGGTTCGATAAGCCCATAAATCTGTAGGCAACTGTTCATGCCAGGTTCGAGGATTATCATGAATTGTTCGACTGAGAATTCAGATCAAAGTTTTGTTGGTGCTCTCTGCTTGTCTGTTTCCTTGGGGATAATACGGTGTGGAGAAAACTTGTTTGATGCCATATTCCTCGAGCTATATATGTCACGTGCTTATTAGCAAAAGGAGTTCCATTATCAGGGACAATGTGTTTAGGAACGCCGAATCTACATATTCTGCATTCTTTGATGAAGGATGCGATCGTGACTCCAGTGGTTCTTCGAAGATGAATGGCTTCAACTCATTTAGTAAAATACTCGATTGCAATGATGATGTATTCATGCTGCTTCGAAGATGCTGGATTGATTTTCCAGATGATATCCAGTCCCCAGTTATAGAAAGTCCATGGACTATTCACATAATTCAATGGGAGACAAGGAGTGTGAATGAGATTACCATGGACTTGGAATTGATGACATCTCTAAACGTACGCAACTGCATCGTCTTCCATGGTCGGGCAATAATATTTCTCATGAATTTGGAAAAATAATTTCCTTTTTCCTTGATGTTCCCCATCATGCATCTCCTTCAAAATTGTTGGGATTTCATGCTCATCTAAGCATCACAGCAAGTTTCCACCAAAGCTCAAGCGATATAAGATTCCATCAAGAAAGGAAAATCTTTTAGCTCTCTAGATGAGTTTGATTGTTTCTTTCTTTTCCAACAGAAACTCATTGTCCCGGAGGTACTTGATATAGGGTTCCCTCCAGTCCCCGGTGTGATGAGCTGTCAGAGCTTCTAAGTGATGAGGAGGCGTCTGACAATTGGGACATGACTGATGAGAATGAAAGTGCGACATATTTTCACCCATAAATACATTAGCTAGGACTCACTTTATCACTAATAATCTTGTTTGCATGTGTTTTTTTCAAATAAGCACTTATGGAGAAAGTTGCTCGAAAAGTGGTTTTTGTACCCCGGAGGACACATGTTATTCGGACTCTCAATGTTGGTTAAGGGACACCTCAATTACTAAGGAACACCTCAACGGATAAGGGAAACCTTCCTTACTATTCACACCCCATAAGGCAAGTTCTAAAGGGAAACCCGAACATGATAATGGGGAGGTCATCTTCTTCCTTTTGAATATTCAAATTTTGGCCGGAAAATGGTGGCAGAATTAGGGTTTAGCTTTTGGAGGTGTTTGAAAGAGATTCAATGGATGAAATCAAATGGGTTTATTCCTAGGGCCTAAACAGAGATGGTAATGTTCTTTGAGTCTGTTAAATTTGGCTGGATAATCACGGTTCGATGAAAAGAGAAAGAACGGTTTTGGCGAGAAAATAATATATGCATGCATGCTTTTCTGGATAACTTTTTCACGAGTTTTGGTTAGAGTTTTTCACTGGATTTGGTTGATATTAGCCTGTTCGACTAAAACAGGGATGGTAATAGAGTTAAAATTGGAAAGAGGATAAGATTTCAAGTGATTTTGATAAACATGGAAAGTGATAAAGACTGGTTATTCTGTTTGATTTTCTGGATTGAATTGGACAAGTATTTTTGGAGATTTTGTGCTGGATATGAGTTGATATCTCCCTATTATCGATAAACAGGGAAGGTAATCGATTTGGTTTCGATAAAAATGGAAGATTTATTCTATTTTTCGTTAAACAGGGAAAGATAGGTACTCGGGATTTCAGTTGGATGATATGTGAAGTTTTGTTTCAGATTTTAGCGGGATTCAAATAGATATTATATGCTCACTATGTACACACGTCTCTCACATGTTGTGAAGAAGAAAAACACGATTATTTTTTGGTGTTTATCTAAGACAGGGGAGGAGAGAGTTTCGGATATTCTTGGAAGATTACATGCTATCATACAGAGAAGATATCCTCTGGAGATTTTCTCTACAAGTTTAATTCTATCAGAGGAAATATTTTGAGATACCAAAAACGTGCAGAGCATAATGGAGGAGAATAAAATCCCGAGAATGGTGAAAACTGATTTCGAATTTATTACAAGATTTTTCTCATTCACTCGGAGTATCTCGGTGTTGTTGAGTATAAATAGGTCGATGGGGTTGAAGAGAGGGATATTGAGTGATTGGGGAGGCTACAAAGTAGAGAAAATTTTTGCAGAGAAATCTGCAGCAGCAGCAGAAAAATAGTGAAGAACACGAAGAACAGACTTACAAAGACAGTCGTAAAAGATTGTCGTTTATGCTTAAGAGATAAGATTCTTGCATGCGACAGTTTACTGTTATTCTTTGTAACAGTGGGTTTGCAACGATTATAAGCGTTGCGAATTCCCGGTTTAATTTGATTTTCTCATTTTCTCTTCTTTGTAAACACCATTTGAGAAATAAAAATGAATTTTGAGCGTGTTTTCATCATGAGAAGCTAAACCCCATCACTGGGACGACTAAGGAAGCCAAATTTCATACATGGGTAAAATTATTTTATTCTCTATTTTGACTTTTGCATTAATTAAAATAGAATTATGATTTGAAAAAATTAGTTATCATTTTATTAGATGGGTCATGCTTGCTTAGATGTTTGATGTCCCATGCTTACGATTTATAACTAATATTTATAGAATCTACTTTGGTAAAAATAAGAGTCCTTGTTTTTATTTATTGAGATATAACTGCTGAAGAATAAATAATTGAACCTAATGATATGAATACGGTGAAATCCTAAGTCCTAGTGACGCTCGCTTTTATTTATTATTTTCATTGAACCTTTAAAATTAATCTCAACAACGTCCGAGTGAACGACAACCCCTTTTACTACTACAACGACAAATCAAAAATCTAATTAATTTTTGGCGCCGCCGACGCGGACTTGTTTTTAGATTAATTTTTAGGTTTATTTTTATTTTGTACAATATTTTCTTTTCATTTTAGATTTTTTTTTTCCTTTGTATGCGTTTCGTTTTCTATTTATTTTCAGGATGATGACTTCTTCTGAGGAGATGTCACCTACGATGACGCTGGCGGAATATATGTGTAGAAAGTCAAATTATCAGGAAACCTCATCTGAGATGACGCTTGCTGAATATATGCGTAGGCAATGGTATGGAGTTTCTGCTCCACATGAGGTAAGTGAAGAATCACATCAAACTATATATGAGAAGTATTACAAACACACACCACCTAGTTTTGAACAAAGATTGAGAGTTCTTGAATGTCAAAGATTATTTGTTGATGATGATGAATCTGATAATGACTTTGTGTTCCAAACAGAACATATAGATGACCATGTGGATGATTGTTTGGATGATTCTCCTAATTTCATAGATGAATCTACCTCACAAGATTATTCACCCGACTTAGCGGTTGTTTCTAGACCCCTAGACTTCCCAAAGTTGCCTAATTTAGGGTTAGAATTGTGTGCTTCTAAAGTGTTGTTGGATTAGTTTGCATCCAAGTACCCAGAGGACTTGCCTATTCCTAATATCGTGCATGAATCAATTGATATTTCCCCAGTCTCAATAGAATCCCCATATTTTGTTCTTTACGCACTTCCATGTGCAGTAAAAACTTGGTTTAAGGGTAAATCTTGGTTTCTGACAGTTTCAATGTCCCCATTTTTTCATAAAATAATTGTGAAGCTGTCGTTTGTAAATATTTTATTTTGGGTCGATCCCCAAGTTTTCAGGTTATTAGTTTATGGGGATCCGTTTTTGTACATTCTAGTAGGTATAATTATTTGTTTTTTATTTTTTATTATTTTTATTCTTGAATTTCCCATCTTAAATTTTACGTTGGATGACTCAATTACATTGAGGAAAATGTAATATTTAAGTTTGGGGGAGTGGGTATTAACTTTTTCTTTTAATTTTTTCAGTAATTTTCTTGTGTATTTTGACCAGCTCTTGAGCGGGTCTAAAAAGATAATAAAAATATAAATATTATGACCAGCTGTGTAGCAGGTCTAAAAAAAAAAATTATTATAGTTGTTAAGCTTATGACCAGTTGTGTAGCGGGTCTCTAAGAAGAAAAAAATATTATGATTGTTCGGGTTATGACCAGCTGTGTAGCGGGTCTTTTCTTTTCTTCCATGTTATGACCAGCTGTGTAACGGGTCTCAAAAAAAAAATTGTGTCTTGTGTATGTGGCAATTGTCATGACCAGATGTGTAGCGGGTCTAAGTATCTTTTTATATGACCAGTTATGTAGCGGGTCTTTAAGAAAAAAAAATATTATGATTGTTCGGGTTATGACCAGCTGTGTAGCGGGTCTTTTCTTTTCTTGCATGTTATGACCAGATGTGTAGCGGGTCTCTAAAAAAATAAAAAATAAAAATTGTGTCTTGTGTATGTGGCAATTGTCATGACCAGCTGTGTAGCGGGTCTAAGTCTCTTTTTATATGACCAGCTGTGTAGCGGGTCAATTTTATGTTTTGCTCGAGGACTAGCAAAATGTAAGTGTGGGGGAATTTGATGAGCACGAAAGTGCGACGCATTTTCACCCATAAATACATTAGATAGGACTCATTTTATCATTAATAATCTTGTTTGCAGGTGTTTTTGTCAAATAAGCTCTTATGGAGAAAGTTGCTCGAAAAATGGTTTTTGTACCCCGTAGAACACATGTTATTCGGACTCTCAATGTTGGTTAAGGGACACCTCAATTACTAAGGAACACCTAAACGGATAAGGGACACCTTAATTACTATTCACACCCCCATAAGGCAAGTGCTGAAGGGAAACCCGAACATGATAAGGGGGAGGTCATCTTCTTCCTTTTGAATATTCAAATTTTGGCGGGAAAATGGTGGCAAAATTAGGGTTTAGCTTTTGGAGGTGTTCGAACGAGATTCAGTGGATGAAATAAAACGGGTTTATTCCTAGGGCCTAAATAGAGATGGTAATATTCTTTGAGTCTATTAAATTTGGATGGATAATCACGGTTCGATGAAAGAGAAAGAACAGTTTTGGCGGGAAAATAATTTGTGCATGCATGCTTTTCTGGATAACTTTTTCACGAGTTTTGGTTAGATTTTTTCACTGGATTTGGTTGATATTAGCCTGTTCGACTAAAACAGGGATGGTAATAGAGTTAAAATTGGAAATAGGAGAAGATTTCGGGTGATTTTGATAAACAGGGAAAGTGATAACGACTGGTTATTCTGTTTGATTTTCTGGATTGAATTGGACAAGTATTTTTGGAGATTTTGTGCTGGATATGAGTTGGTATCTCCTCTCCTTATTGTCGATAAACAGGGAAGGTAATCGATTTGGTTTCGATAAAAATGGAAGATTTATTCCATTTCTCGTTAAACAGGGAAAGAGAGGTACTCGGGATTTCAGTTGGATGATATGTGAAGTTTTGTTGCATATTTTAGTGGGATTCAAATAGATATTATATGCTCACTATGTACACACGTCTCTCACATGTTGTGAAGAAGAAAAACCCGATTATTTTCTGGTGTTCATCTAAGACAGTGAAGGAGAGAGTTTCAGATATCATTGGAAGATTACATGCTGTCATACAGAGAAGATATCCTCTGCAAGTTTAATTCTATCAGAGGAAAGATTTTGAGATACCAAAAAAGTGCAGAGCATAATGGAGGAGAATAAAATCCCGAGAATGGTGAAAACTGATTTCGAATTTATTACAAGATTTTTCTCATTCACTCGGAGTATCTCGGTGTTGTTGAGTATAAATAGGTCGATGGGGTTGAAGAGAGGGATATTGAGTGATTTTGGAGGCTACAAAGTAGAGAAAATTGTTGCAGAGAAATCTGCAGCAGCAGCAGCAGAAAAATAGTGAAGAACACGAAGAACATACTTACAAAGATAGTCGTAAAACAATGTTGGTTTTTCTTAAGAGATAAGACTGTTGCCTGCTAAGGTTTACTGTTATTCTTTGTAACAGTGGGTTTGCAACGATTATAAGCTTTGTGAATTCCCGGTTTAATTTGATTTTCTCATTTTCTCTTCTTTGTAAACACCATTTGAGCAATAAAAATGAATTTTGAGTGTGTTTTCATCATGAGAAGCTAAACCCCATCACTGGGATGACGGAGCAAGCCGAATTTCATACATGGGTAAAATTATTTTATTCTCTATTTTGACTTTTGCATTAATTAAAATAGAATTATGATTTGAAAAAAATATAGTTATCATTTTATTAGATGGGTCATGCTTGCTTAGATTTTTGATGTCCCATGTGTTTGTGGGAGAAAACTACTTCTGCAGGTTTAGGTAATTTTGGGTGTGTGTGGATGAGAAGTGAATTTAAACCTTCAACAAATGTGCTGCACGATGAGCACTTTTGATTCGAGAGATAATCTGTACAATTCTGGTCTAAACCGAAGACACGTCCATTCCAGATTTGTTTCGGTCACAGGTGAAGGATGTGAGGTTGATCTTAGGAAGGGAAGCGAAGAAGGTGTTGAGAGTATGAAGGTGAAGGCTATTTGATGACTGTTAACAGAAGGTTGAGCAGGCTAGCAAATGTTGCATGCAGGATCTGGGTGTTGAATACGATGGTATTAACACTCGGTTTTTCTGTGTTGTTGGAAATAGGGAGGAGAACCTATTTATACAAGTCGATAAGCCTTCATCACGTCTTTCGTGGGAAAGTGGAGGAAGTTGAGTGATGGAGGAAGTGGAGTTGTGTGTTAGTGTCACACGGTTGCTTGCCCACTTCTCCATCATCGCTAACCGCCCATGTTTCCCTGACACGATCTTGTGATGGCGTGTTGCACGCTGCACGCTGTAAATCGCCAGACCAATACCCCAATTTGTATCCCCCAGTTGTGACGTGATTAACGTCTCGAGTGAGTCGTGGGACCCACATAAGGTAGCAAACGGTGCTAGGTAAAATAATCAAGTTGTTTGTAGGCGCATATTGTATGCATGTGGTGCATTAAATATGCTTAACATACTTGAAGCCTACACAACCTTGATGAAAAGATTGCAAGTTGAAGTGACTCAACTAGCTATGTTCAGGCGTTGTTCGGAGGTCGCATGAGTGGGACCAACCTTGTCCGGTTATGCCATGGGGAAGTGTGGAGGATGGTGATCACGGTGATACCTTGTATGCCACCTAACTCCCTTCCTAGGCTATTCATCCAAGCATGCGAACTTGGACGGACGAGATTGATGGAGGAATAACCGTTGGATTAGGGTTTGGAAGGCTTGCGAGCTTCCTCTTTCACCCTAATGGTTTTATGCCTTGGGAGGCGTGCATGGAGTGTCCGATTGTCCCTGCATGTAGGTGGGACGCCACTCTACACGTCCACGCCAGTTGGAAGTCAATCGGAGCAAACTAGGTCGCCCGTTCTAGCCTGCGATGACGGATGGCCGAGATTAGAAGGGATCTCAGATGCTGCCTTTGGGCACAAATTTCGAGATAGCTGGTTTGAAACCGACTGTGGCCGATTGGCTAGCCGTGTAGCCGGTCCCATGGTGAGTACACAGGAGTCGTCGGCCAGCAGTTGTGCTTCGAAATCGTTAGTGCGCGCATGCCCAAAGTTGCTTGGTCGCAACCTGTAAGCAAACCCTAATTTTAGGGTTTGTGAGCCGCAGATTCATGTTACCGCATCTCGACGCCCATGGATCCTATGGTAAAGCCGTTTGCACCATTAGGAAGGTAGACCGGCGGAAAGAATTTGCGTGCGCGCTACTCGATCCGCGCGTGATCTAGGCCGTCCAATCATGCCTGCGAAGTTGGACAGATGAGATCTATTTTTGAGTTTTTTTTCAGCAGGTGAGACTAACATGGGTAGTCTTGCATGCATTCAACGGGGCTAATATAACCCGCTGTCAGGTAGCCTACGGGTGTTTGCATGTCGAACACAAGGGTTTGAGTAGGGCATTAATTGTAATGCTGCAAACCTACAGAAAATCGGGATGGTTGCTACATGCTCCGCTCTGGGTAGGTTTTAATTCTTAGGGATGGTTGCACATGCTCCAATGAATTATCATGGTGAGAAATATTCATAACCTGAAGGCTTTATCCTTTGCAGGACATCAGCTTACAAAAATTGGCTTTTTACAATTTTAGCCTTTAAATAGAAATCCACCATCAACATTAAGTCCCCTGCCTAGCATGCAATGGTTACACTATTGTAGGGTAGGCATGAGATGGTGATAGTTTGCACAAAAATAACTAAGGATAGGGTAAACGTACTTTTACCACATGGGGAGGGCGCTCATGCCGAATGCCCTGTAGCGGTGGTGGAGTTTTTCATGCCACTCTCTGGGATTGTCATGACTGTCCAACTGAGAATCCGGATTAATGTTTTGTTGGTGCTCTCAGCCTACCCATTCCCTTGAGGGTAGTAGATGGTGGAGAAGACTTGTTTAATTCCATATCCTTCAAGCAACTCTCGTACTTGCTTGTTGGCGAAGGGAGTGCCGTTATCGGTAATGATATGTTTAGGTACTCCAAAGCGGCAGATGATATGCTCTTTAATGAACGCTGCAATCGTTGCTCCTATAGTTCCACGCAGAGGAATAGCTTCGACCCATTTTGTGAAGTATTCAGTTGCGGTTATAATATATTCACGCTGCTTTGATGATGGCGGGTTGATCTTTCCAACAATATCAAGTCCCCAACTATAGAATGGCATCGGGATACTTATCGAATGTAGGGGAGTGGAAGGTGTATGGACGAGGTTCCCGTGAATCTGGCATTTGTGGCAGCTTTGAACGAAGGCAGCTGCATCATCTTCCATGGATGGCCAGTAATATTTCTCGTGTATCTGGAGAAACAATTTCTTCTTTCCTTGATGTTCTCCTTCATGCATCTCTTTCAAAATTGTTGAGATTTCTCCTCCAGCCAGGCACCGTAGCAGATCACCTCCAAAGATTTTCCGGTACAAAATCCCCTCGCGGAACACGAAAAGTTTTGCTCTATGTTTCATTTTGACTGCCTCTTTTGGGTTAGCAGGAACTGTGCCATCACGAAGGTAGTTAACATATGGCTGCCTCCAATACCCGGTGTGATTTATGTTGAGTACTTCTAGTTGATGAGGTGGTGCTTGGAAGTTTGAGCAAGACTGTTGGAGCGCTCGAGACTGTGTCTCCATTTCTGTCCAGTAATAGCCTAAATGTTGGAGGCGTCGATAAAGTGTCACCACCAATGTTTGTCCACAAATCTAGTTGTGAACACGGTCAAGTTGCAGCTGTGCTTCTTCCTTTCCAAGACATCTTGATAAGGAACTATCCGGGTTTCGGTGGTATAACATGCCATGGAGCATAAAGAAGTTTTGTAAGGCTTTAAGGCTGACCTTTTCTTGAGAAAGTGAACTGCCAAGCTCCTGAATGATCGTAGTCCGCCAGTCACAGGTTTCAGCATCCTTGCATTGTGAGAGCCATGTTGATTCCATTTTCCTCCTTTTCACCATCAGGGTTTCTTCTATGCCTTCGAACTGCAATTTAGAAGCTAACGTTTCCAGGCAATCAACATGCATGTTGTTGTTGCGGCTGACATGAGTTATGGTTGCGTCGGTAAGTAGTTCAAGCAGATCTCGAGCTTCGGACCGAGACGGAGCTAGAGTCATCTCTTTTAGTGCATACACCCCGTTCATCTGATTAACCAATAATTTGGAATCGCCTCTTATTTCCAAACGTGTGGCTCCCGCCTGCTTGGCTAATAGCAGTCCTATAAGGAAGGCTTCATACTCCGCTGAATTGTTAGTGCATTGAAAATCTAACTTGAAGGAGTGTGAAAAGACTTCGCCGGTTGGAGATACTAGGACTATGCCTGCTCCTCCAGTTTTGTTGCTGGGAGTAGCGGATCCATCAGAATATAACAGCCAAGCTTCCTCTTCGACAACAGAGATGTCTGGAAACTCTCCAGGCAGGTCTTCATGCAATGTTGTGGTACCTTCTCCAGGGAACGCTGCTAGTAAATCCATGACAGCCTGACCCTTAATAGCTATGGGCGGAGTACACGTTATGTCTAGCTATGACATTTGAAGGAGACACTTGGCAGCCCTTCCCATTAGAACTGGTTTTGACAGTAAGAACTTCGCAGGGTCTGATTTAGATATGAGCGTTACCTTGTTGGATAGTAGGTAATGCCTGAACTTCTGGATGGAATGTATCAATGCTAGGCATGCTTTCTCAGCTCTCGGGTATCTGAGTTCAGCGTCCCTCAATATTCGACTGAAGTAGTATATAGGACGTTCGACTCCCTCATCATCCTCTTGAGCCAGCATGGCTCCAACGGCAGTGTCACTGAAGGCGGTGTAGAGATATAACGGTCTCCCTTGAACATGAGACTTTATGATGGCTAGAGACGACAGTATGTGCTGAATTTTCCGAAACTCTTCCTGTTGGACGCTGGTCCAGTTAAAATCCGCTCCTTTATTCAGCAGGGGTGAAGGAAGCAACGAGTTGAGCCAGACTAGGTATAAAACGTCGAATGTAATTCACCTTTCCCATAAAACTTTGCAGTTCCTTCACGGTTCGAGGTGGCGGCATAGTGAGGATGGCTTGAGTTTTAGATAGGTCTACCTTGATTCCCTCAGCAGTCACTTGGAATCCCAGAAACTTTCCAGAGGAGACACCAAAGGCACATTTCAAAGGATTCATCCTCAACTTGTACTCACGGCACCTCTCGAATACTTGTTGCAAGACTCCTATGTGTTCCGTCCGGGCTTTCAATTTGACTACTATGTTATCTACGTAATCTTCAACTTGTTTATGCATCATGTCGTGAAAAATTACTATCATGGCGCGTTGATATGTCGCGCCGGCATTCTTCAAACCGAAAGGCATAATTGTATAGTAAAAATTTCCGAGAGGAGTTCGAAAAGCAGTCTTACTTGTATCACGCTCGTACATCCTTATCTGTTTGTAACCGTTGTCTCCATCCATGAAGGAGAACATTGCATGCCCGCTCGTGGCGTCTACCAACATGTCGATGTTAGGTAGAGGAAAGTCGTCCTTAGGGCAGAATTTGTTTAAATCTCTGAAATCTACACAGCATCGGATCTGCCCATTCTTTTTCTTTAATGTAACCACGTTAGCCAGCCAGGTTGGATGGTGGATGGGCTTGATGAAGCCAGCAGCTAGCAATGTCTGGATTTCATATTTAATATGATCTTCCACCTCATGTCTGAATTGTCTTGGAGACTGTTTGATAGGCTTGGATCCAGGCTTGATGTGCAGGTGATGATTAACCAAATTTTCATCCAGACCAGGCATTTCATCGTACGTCCAGGCGAATATATCTTGGTATTCTTTGAGGAGTTGCACAAGACTCGTCAGAGTGGAACTAATAGAAATGGGCATGACTTCCGATGTTAATAGTTTCGAGTTCGTCAGTTGTAGGGGTGGTACCGTATTGCAGCTGTCTGGGGGCGTCCAACACCTCTTCCCGTGGGTCTCCATTTTGACATCATTCTATTAGGCAAAGAGACCGAGCATCAGTATCTCCTGCTAATTGCTAACAGCGGCGGTGGTAGACAGTCTTTCTTTTCTGATCTTGAGTTGCCACAAAGGTTCATCCTCTCTTGGTAACATGGTTTCCCGCCCCGCTGGGTGAAGGGGAGTTCCTCGTCAGCTAGGATACATCATGTCTGAGTTTTAATGACGCAAGCCGATCCTCCTCCTGGATTGACGCCCATGTGGGAAGTGGGGTACAATGTACTTCGCCTGGCTCTTCCGGCAGAGCTTCCTTCGGTTTGAACAATTCTACTCCGCATATGGGTGTGTATGGAGACAACGATGCAGTTATACGAATGACTTCATTGTTCAGCATAGTTTTCAGGAACTGGTGATAGGTTGAAGGAACAATCCTATTCTCGTGGAGCCATGGCCTACCCAGTATCATGTGGTAGTCTGGTTCCTTCTCTATGACTTCGAATTTCACTTTTGATTGAACAGGACCTACGGATAATTTCAAATTGACATACCCATATGTGTTGGTTTGGTTCCCTTCAAAGTCCGTCATAGTGGTAGACCGACGCACAATCTTGTTTGTGAAAACCTTAGCCTCCTTGAGTGTCTTGAGGGTAATCACATTTGAGGATGCTCCTGTGTCGATGAAGGCCCGCCTAAATTCTGAATCTTTGATGCGTGCGGTTACATGTAGGGCCCAATTGTGGCCCTCTTCTGCCATCATGTCTTCCTCTGTAAAAGTAATATTGTTTACAGATGCCTCCATCGCGCTTGAAACTTCTGGGCACAAGGGAGTTAACTATACATCCAAGGCTATCTGGTTGACGGTTGCAAACGTCTCTGTTCGCTGCTCTTTTGAGAGGTGTAGGAGTTCACTTAAACTTCCCACTAAAGAAGCGGCTTCCTGATCCACAGGTCTTTGGCCTGTAGTGAAATTGTTGATTTGGGGGCGTTCAGTCCCCAGTGTCGGGACCTCCATAACAGGGCCGCCCATCTCTGACGTCATCTTGATGAGGAGGTAGAGTATGTTGTTTATCGCTTCTTTGATTAGGTCCATGTTTCTCGTGTGAACCTCCTGTACTCGTGCTAACTCGATCAACGTCGGGATTCTTCCATCCAGACCATTAGGTGTGCCGCCGGAGGGAACTTTATCATGATCTGAGGCTGTCGAGGTATTCCTAAGATCGACCATCTTGAAAGGGTTAGGACTTCAAAGTGGGATGTTCAAGTCTTCGACTTTACCACCACATCATCAACATAGTCTTTCACTTGCTTGTGCATCATGTCATGGAATATAACAGTCATGGATCGTTGATAAGTAGCACCAGCATTCTTTAATCCGAAGGGCATCACAATGTAGTGGAAATTCCCAATAGGAGTATGGAATGTAGTCTTGTTGGCATCATGCTCGTACATATTGATCTGGTTGTATCCACTGTAACCATCCATAAATGAGAACATACCGTGACCACTAGTTACTGTATGCGTGTCGTAACCACAACAAATTAATTAATACTTTAATACCTAATTAACAAGTAATATAGGGTAGTCAAGGTCGATCCCACGAGGAGCACGAGATTCTAGTTGTAAAATTGTCACACAAAAAGGGGGGTATTGATTAAGAATTTGAGAAAGTAAATAAAATAAACAAAGCAATTAAAAAGAAATCGATAAGAGAGAATAGATCAAGGAATCCTTCTTCGCTGCAAAACAATGATTAAAGTTATGTTCTTTTCCACTTCTTATTAGTCACAAATTATCACCAACCGTAGGTATAGCAGCTAGATCAGTGCTAACCCCAAAATCCCTTATATCATCGGATATCGGAAGTTCTCGACTACCGGATTCTATTCACCAAACCACCTAGTAGTAGATCACTCAAGATGTAATTTAGTTAAATGCATTAAGATTTATGAATTTATTAGGTTGATATTAGTAGTTAGACTCTTAGATCAAGGTCCACTTGCTAACGTTGTTTCCACACACAATTGCTCCACGGAATCCCTCCGCAAGGTCTTGTGTTTGCTACCTGTGCAAAGAGTCAAGAAACGATTACTTATCCCCCAACTTTCACTAGCTATAGAAAAATTAACAAATCAATTTAGCGTGCACTCTAAACGACCTATCAATCAATCATGAATGCTTACACATTCCTATTAGTAAAAACAAACGATAATCATATGAAAAACTTTAAAGTAGAATTGAAACAAAACTCAAACCATATGTCAAGAACTAGGAATTCATCCTCAATCAAATTAGTTACTCATGCTTAAGAAGTTCACACAAAGAGAAAAGTATTGTGTGTGTAAAAGTGTGCAAAAGTATTGTAAAAGATGTGTGTATCTAAGTGCATCTATGTGTCAATGTGTATGGAAGTGTAGAAGTTCTTCTCTATTTATAGGCTTCAATTTTCTCCATATCTTCTAAGGAATAGAATCCCTTTCCTTTTGTAGCTCAATTTCCAAATCCAAGCCTTTCTCAAATCTTCCATCTCCTCTTTCCATATTCCCACCAAATTCTTCATTCAATTCCAAGTCCAACTCTTCACATCCCATGAGAGAAATCCACACAAAATTCTGCAACTTTTGCTCGCCGGAAAACTGGGTTTTTGGCCGGAAATAGGCCGGAATCCGTCGCCGCCGGTAACCTGAAAATTCTCCTCCGGTCAAGGTATATTCCGTCAGTCCACCGTTAGGACTAACGGTCAAACAGGTCAAAAATGTAAGTCAAACGTTAGTCTAAAGTCAAGGGTCAAGGGTCAAGGGGCTGAGTTAGAACGAGTCAGAACCCAGTCAGCGAGCTAACTCAGCTGACTGGTTTTGGCCATTGCACAGGCATGAGCTGTGCCAGCCATGATGGCTGTCACTGCAACCTTCCCTGTAATTCATTCAATTCAGTGACTCCATAACCTTCCCTGCAAAGCATTCACCAGCTGTGACACTGCCATCAAACACCACCACATGAATTCACAGCTTCCATTCTCCTTTGTGAGCTCAAACACAACTTGTCAGCCAATTCCATAACCTCCACCTGCAACAGCAAAGGCTCTTCCATTTGCACAAACCACCTGCAGTTCCATTACCACTACCATCTTGAATCTCCCTTTACTTCATTGCCATTCTTCTCAGCTGCTCAACATCAGTTCCAGCTCATTTTGTAGCTCTTGCACCAGCACTTCCCATGATACTCAACATCACCAGATCTGTACACCATTCCAAGCACCAGCAGCTTCTTTAGCTCAATCCATCTCTTCCATCTTTCGATTAACAGCAACCAATTACTGTACATCTCAGATCCCCTTTTTCATCTTCATAACTGCTTCTCAACACAAACACACAGGTCCCAATTTCCATTCAATTCAACCAAACTCCTTGCTTCATAGTAGCTTCTTCTCAAACCCAGATTCAATCCACATCTTTCCATGGCAGTCAGATTCGATCCAACCATATTTCAACATCAAACCCATTCAATCCATTGCTCAATGACTGAATCTCAAAACCCATCTAATTAATCAACAACAAGAGCTCAATTTCTCTATCTCAGAACCAAACCCATTTTACTGAGCTTCATACCAACACCACCAACACAGATTAAATTAGCAGAAACCCCTTTTCTGATGCTTCTGAGTCCCAATAACAGCCTCACAATCCATCTACCAGACCCATGAAATTCAACAAACATCAATTGGTTTATTTAAAACCCAATCTGCCTATGAACCAACATCTTCAATTCTTCTCTTGATTTCCTCTGTGTCTTCATTACCACCACAATCAAAACCCAATTTCAAGCAGCTCCTGAGTTACACAACAACACCACAAACCATAATTTCTTAATCATATCAATCGCTTCAATTCATCACTCATCTGTTCCGACCAACAAAACCCCATCACTGAATTTCACAGCAGCAGCCACTGTTTCTCCTTCTCAACACCATTAACATCTCTTTGAGCTTCAACTTCTCGATCTGTTTCTCCATGGAACAATAGCAACCCTGATTTCTTCCATCAACATCTCATACTTCAATTTCAATACCACCTCACAGAACCCTTCTCCTCACAGAACTCAATTTCAGTAGCTCTTGAATCCACCCCCTTTTCGATCTACTTCAGTTCTTGAATTTCGATTTCTTCTTTCTGAGCTTCATATCTTCATCTGAATTGCTTCCACCAACTCGTCACCGCTTTAATAGCTTCACTTCGTATCAATTCCTCACAGCTCTGTTGCTCTCTCTCGATTTCTATCGATTTGTTTATGGCTGCTGCGCAGCTTTTCTCCCTATTCTTCTAAATTTCAGAAGTGCGTAATGATTGAGAAGGTCTATACTCGATTTTAGGTTTAGGTATGAGAGTTGGGTCAGGATCCGGGTTCGGGTCCGGATGGGTACGCCCCACGGGTGGTGGGTGTATGGGTCAGATGGATTCAGACACCCATCATTAAAACCACCCACTGACTGGGTGCTACAGCCAACCTTCCTTTGCATAAGGGCTATCCAGTGATAGTAACATCCACTGCTGAGTGATAAGGGGTACCCTGAATGAGATCCCCTTAACCATAGCTGGGCTCCAGATAGTGCTCGCCCTATGAAATGACGATTTTTTCCTTTTTTGTCCAATTTGGGTGATTTCTCCTTCTTTTCGTCTGTGCGACTCCAGAGTACCTAATATCTCAAAAACACACATAAAATACATAATTTACTAGAAAAATATCAAAGAAAGCATAAACTCTTAAATAGTAAATTAGGTGTATTCTACACCTATCAAATTCCCCCACACTTAGACTTTGCTAGTCCTCGAGCAAATCAAAATAAAACTCACAACTTCAAAGCGTTCTAGCTTCCCAAGCATCCTAAGAGCTATGAGGACATAGAGTTTCTGCATGCTAGTAATAAGAAGTTAGAAATACTAAAGAACATATTCTCATTCTTAAATGTTGAGTGAGAAATAACCACACCATAACGAGAGAACACGTGTTTGAGAAACGATCAATAAGCATTTCGCCTCGACTTCTGCCTCACCAAAAAGGGTTTTATGATAATTGCACTCAAAAAGACGGCTTTTTTATGGGTCTCACATATGTGCAGGTAGGAATGAAGAGAGAATTCCTGCAACACGTTGAATGGTGGGAAGGATAACTTCCGAAATTTTGAAAAACCCACATCTTTTAACATTTTGAAAAACCATTTTTCTAACGATCTCTAAGAAAGGAAATCAACCACTTATATCGAGGATGAGATTACTTACTTACCTTCACATCCGATTGCCAATTATGATAACACCACTCTCACGGAATTCAATAGAAATGTCTTCCGCTCCTCGTCTTCATCTTCTTGGTCTTCGGCTTCAACTATTGATGATAAACACTTGAACTTCATAAATCCTTAACAATTTGTAACCTTTTTCCTTAACTCCTTGTCGCTTGAAACTTCCTTATAAATTTTCCTTCCCCACGGCTTATTCAAAACAAAACAATAATAGATATTTCTCTTGTCTCATATATATATTTTTTTCTTTCTTTTCTTTTTTTCTATTTTTTTTTCAATTTTCTTTCATTTATTCCATTTTTTTTTAGACAAGAGAAACAAAACACAAAATAAACAAAACAAACATGGTCGTGGAAAAGTACTTTACCGCTTGATTCTTCACAACTTGTATCGTCTCGAAATCATAAATTTCAATAATTCTCACCTTTCGCTTTTCTTCGCTTTTGTAAATAAGTTTTAATACTTGGATATAGAATTACCTCATTGTAATTTAAGTCTTCAACGTGTATGTAAAATCTGCTCATTGTATGTTGCTTTACTTGGATATGAAATTTGCTCTTTTCTTGTTTCATTGTTGCTTACAAACCTTGAACCTTTTCAACTTTCCTTGTAGATTTTGATGTCGCTCCCTTGTTGTTGATGTGGTGTTTCTATGGACCCGTTGTTGTCGAGAGAGAATGGTGCTAACTGCAAATCGAACTACAAGAAGGTGGCTTTCATCTATAGACGTCACCCTCATGATTGACAAAAATTAGCACTCAAGAGATCAAAATAGTGCTGAAATTGGTGTGAAATTGGGTAGCTCACCATTCTACCCGGAATTAACGTACGGTGACACACACTCAAAAGAAGCTCTTTAGTAAAGGAAGAATTTTTGGTCGGTGCCTCTCATGATATGAAAATGGGTAGTCTCCACTAATGATTGATCAGCAACTCTAATAACGCACTTCTCCCTGCACCAAATTTGCATCACCGGCATGATTAAATCCATTATTTAACACTCTAACAAGCAAGAAATCGAACGTAGTTCCCTAACACTTCCAAGTTCAATTATGTCGGTCAGAATTCTCTATGTAATCATACCTAGAAGTATGCTAGTGACTCTAAAATCTCTAAAAGTTGAAAGTTTTATGCAAAAAAAAAATTCTCTTTTTTTTTTTTTTTTTATGCAAAAATATATGCTTAGCCACTCCCCCACACTTAAACTTCACATTGTCCTCAATGTGTAAAACCGAAAGTTCTGAATTCTGACATAACATCAGATAAAACGCAAAAACTGTGCAAATTGGTAAGGAATTTGGAAAAACTCCATTTCACAAAAGTTGTTCACCTACGTGTTTTCTACACAGTGTCAAAATTTCATAGTGTTCTGATAAACGGTCTGACAGTTATGGTCTCTGGACTGAACTACGCGCAGTCTGAAATTTTTTGACGAAAAGGTATTCATCATAATTCTCTTCTAAGATATATTATGGACTTAATGAAATTAAATATGGGGATGCAAATATGATATGAAAACAATAAAAAATAAATAAACAAAACAAAACAAAAATAAAAATAAAAGCAAAAGCAAAAGGATAAGAGATACAAAACCGGTGGGTTGCCTCCCACTTAGCGCTTGTTTTAAAGTCGACGGCCCGACATGGCTCTTGTAAGATTCATTCCCCATATATTAGCAATCGGAAAATTTGGGGATCCTCCCATAGTACATGTTTTGCAAACAATAGCTTCATACAAATATTAGCACAAGAAAATAATAGTAAAGTTATAGCTAGATAGAAATTTCCCCCACACTTATTCTTGTCCACACTCGGAAGTGTATAAAGAACATAGAATTTGGGAACTTCCATGGTTTCCTCTTGGCAAACCTGCATAGTATTAGCATCAAGTGTTTCCAATGGTGGATATCGAGAAACAAAGTCATTCAAAAATACTTTCGAAGCACATACATTCAAACCAATAAGAGGTAAAGGAGAAGAATTAACATGCAAAGGGTTAGACAAACCTTGCACAATTTCTTGTATTACGGTATCCTCCTCATTCTTAAAAAATTCAAGTGAAATACTTACCTCTTGTATATCGTGGTCCTCTATCAAACTTTGCAACCATTCTTCATCATTTTCTACCTTAACCAAAGTCTCGGCATCATCATAATCATTAGCAAGTTCAATTGGGTCTTCCACAAATTCAATCAATTCGGTTTCTTTATCGAGCATCATCTCTTCAACATCTTCATCATCGGAATCGGGCCATTCACTAAAATGATTTTCGTCGGTAAAAATTGTAAGATCTTCTTGTGAGGGTGTTATACCGTTTACAACAATAGGAAAGTCACACCCAATCTCCTCCTTTTGAATAGGCGAAGGATCGTTATTATGATCCGGAGTTGGAATAACTTCCTCATTGTTGCAACTTTCATACACTTTTGCGGACTCATAATTTTCCCTAAGGAATTTTTTCCAAGCACTAAATGCATCTTCCTCAAGCTCTACCTTTTGAATAGGTGATTGATCATTATTAAGATCAAGGCTCGAGTAATCTACACTAGCGTCTTCAAAAGTTTCCAAAGGTTGGTCCTTTTCAACACAATCATCTTCATTATCGGAATCACCATAATAAGAATCTTCATCGGTTTCATAACCTTTATCCCGACGTCGTTTAAGTTCCATATGAATAGTCCTACTAATTTCTGCGACAAGCTCTTCCGAGTCTCCATCATCTTCCAATTTGTATAACTTTTGTGCAAGTTTCCGGACATTAACACGCTTACCACCGTTTATAGAGTTTCTAGATTGTATATCCTTAAAAAGTGAAGGAAAAACACGATGAAGAGGAGTATATTCCCAACTCTCCGTCTGCACATTACTAGAAAACAATGTATTAGAAGCATAATTATCCGTCCATCCTTGTGATTGTTTACTTACATACCCGTCATAAGGTTGTTGATATGTATGAGAATATCCATAAGGTTCCGTAGGATTTTGATCATAGCCAAAAGATTGATTTTGATTGTATCCTAAGGATGGTTGGAAATTGCCATGATGTTGAGTTTGAAAATCGTATTGATTGTTGTAATATGCTTGCTCTTGTCCACCATACATGGAAAACCGGTACCTGAAAAACAATTCAAAAAAACTAAGTTAGATACGATAAAGAATCCAACAAAGCAAGAATAAAGCAAAAAGTAAAAATAAAACAACTAAAATCATCCGATGCTCCCCGACAACGGCGCCAAAATTTGTATGCGTGTCGTAACCACAACAAATTAATTAATACTTTAATACCTAATTAACAAGTAATATAGGGTAGTCAAGGTAGATCCCACGAGGAGCACGAGATTCTAGTTGTAAAATTGTCACACAAAAAGGGGGGTATTGATTAAGAATTTGAGAAAGTAAATAAAATAAACAAAGCAATTAAAAAGAAATCGATAAGAGAGAATAGATCAAGGAATCCTTCTTCGCTGCAAAACAATGATTAAAGTTATGTTCTTTTCCACTTCTTATTAGTCACAAATTATCACCAACCGTGGGTATAGCAGCTAGATCAGTGCTAACCCCAAAATCCCTTATATCACCGGATACGGAAGTTCTCGACTACCGGATTCTATTCACCAAACCACCTAGTAGTAGATCACTCAAGATGTAATTTAGTTAAACGCATTAAGATTTATGAATTTATTAGGTTGATATTAGTAGTTAGACTCTTAGATCAAGGTCCACTTGCTAACGTTGTTTCCACACACAATTGCTCCACGGAATCCCTCCGCAAGGTCTTGTGTTTGCTACCTGTGTAAAGAGTCAAGAAACGATTACTTATCCCCCAACTTTCACTAGCTATAGAATAATTAACAAATCAATTTAGCGTGCACTCTAAACGACCTATCAATCAATCATGAATGCTTACACATTCCTATTAGTAAAAACAAACGATAATCATATGAAAAACTTTAAAGTAGAATTGAAACAAAACTCAAACCATATGTCAAGAACTAGGAATTCATCCTCAATCAAATTAGTTACTCATGCTTAAGAAGTTCACACAAAGAGAAAAGTATTGTGTGTGTAAAAGTGTGCAAAAGTATTGTAAAAGATGTGTGTATCTAAGTGCATCTATGTGTCAATGTGTATGGAAGTGTAGAAGTTCTTCTCTATTTATATTCTTCAATTTTCTCCATATCTTCTAAGGAATAGAATCCCTTTCCTTTTGTAGCTCAATTTCCAAATCCAAGCCTTTCTCAAATCTTCCATCTCCTCTTTCCATATTCCCACCAAATTCTTCATTCAATTCCAAGTCCAACTCTTCACATCCCATGAGAGAAATCCACACAAAATTCTGCAACTTTTGCTCGCCGGAAAACTGGGTCTTTGGTCGGAAATAGGCCGGAATCCGTCGCCGCCGGTAACCTGAAAATTCTCCTCCGATCAAGGTATATTCCGTCAGTCCACCGTTAGGACTAACGGTCAAACAGGTCAAAACCGTAAGTCAAACGTTAGTCTAAAGTCAAGGGTCAAGGGTCAAGGGGCTGAGTTAGAACGAGTCGAGAACCCGTCCCCGGCCGAGCTAACTCAGCCTGTTGGTTTTGGCCATTGCACAGGCATGAGCTGTGCCATCCATGATGGCTGTCACTGCAACCTTCCCTGTAATTCATTCAATTCAGTGACTCCATAACCTTCCCTGCAAAGCATTCACCAGCTGTGACACTGCCATCAAACACCACCACATGAATTCACAGCTTCCATTCTCCTTTGTGAGCTCAAACACAACTTGTCAGCCAATTCCATAACCTCCACCTGCACAAAGAAAGGCTCTTCCATTTGCACAAACCACCTAGTTCCATTACCACTACCATCTTGAATCTCCCTTTACTTCATTGCCATTCTTCTCACTTGCTCAACATCAGTTCCAGCTCATTTTGTAGCTCCTGCACAAAGACTTCCCATGATACTCAACATCACCAGATCTGTACACCATTCCAAGCACCAGCACTTCTTTAGCTCAATCCATCTCTTCCATCTTTCGATTAATAAGCAACCAATTCTTTGTACATCTCAGATCCCCTTTTTCATCTTCATAATCGCTTCTCAACACAAACACACAGGTCCCAATTTCCATTCAATTCAACCAAACTCCTTGCTTCATAGTAGCTTCTTCTCAAACCCGGATTCAATCCACATCTTTCCATGGCAAATTGATTGATCCAACCATATTTCAACATCAAACCCATTCAATCCATTGCTCAATGACTGAATCTCAAAACCCATCTAATTAATCAACAACAAGAGCTCAATTTCTCTATCTCAGAACCAAACCCATTTTACTGAGCTTCATACCAACACCACCAACACAGATTAAATTAGCAGAAACCCCTTTTCTGATGCTTCTGAGTCCCAATAACAGCCTCACAATCCATCTACCAGACCCATGAAATTCAACAAACATCAATTGGTTTATTTAAAACCCAATCTGCCTATGAACCAACATCTTCAATTCTTCTCTTGATTTCCTCTGTGTCTTCATTACCACCACAATCAAAACCCAATTTCAAGCAGCTCCTGAGTTACACAACAACACCACAAACCATAATTTCTTAATCATATCAATCGCTTCAATTCATCACTCATCTGTTCCGACCAACAAAACCCCATCTTTGAATTTCACAAAGAAATGCCCACTGTTTCTCCTTCTCAACACCATTAACATCTCTTTGAGCTTCAACTTCTCGATCTGTTTCTCCATTGAACAATAGCAACCCTGATTTCTTCCATCAACATCTCATACTTCAATTTCAATACCACCTCACAGAACCCTTCTCCTCACAGAACTCAATTTCAGTAGCTCTTGAATCCACCCCCTTTTCGATCTACTTCAGTTCTTGAATTTCGATTTCTTCTTTCTGAGCTTCATATCTTCATCTGAATTGCTTCCACCAACTCTGTCTGCTTAATAGCTTCACTTCTGTATCAATTCCTCACAGCTCTGTTGCTCTCTCTCGATTTCTATCGATTTGTTTATGGCTGCTGCGCAGCTTTTCTCCCTGTTCTTCTAAATTTCAGAAGTGCGTAATGATTGAGAAGGTCTATACTCGATTTTAGGTTTAGGTATGAGAGTTGGGTCAGGATCCGGGTTCGGGTCCGGATGGGTACGCCCCACGGGTGGTGGGTGTATGGGTCAGATGGATTCAGACACCCATCATTAAAACCACCCACTGACTGGGTGCTACAGCCAACCTTCCTTTGCATAAGGGCTATCCAGTGATAGTAACATCCACTGCTGAGTGATAAGGGGTACCCTGAATGAGAGCCCCTTAACCATAGATGGGCTCCAGATAGTGCTCGCCCTATGAAATGACGATTTTTCCCTTTTTTGTCCAATTTGGGTGATTTCTCCTTCTTTTCGTCTGTGCGACTCCAGAGTACCTAATATCTCAAAAACACACATAAAATACATAATTTACTAGAAAAATATCAAAGAAAGCATAAACTCTTAAATAGTAAATTAGGTGTATTCTACACCTATCAGTTACATCAACGAGCATATCAATATTGGGTAAAGGAAAATCATCCTTCGGGTATCATTTATTCATATTACTGTAATCAACACAACATCTAATTTGACCGTTTTTCTTCTTGACAGGAACAACATTCGCCAGCCATGTTAGATGTTGAATAGGTTTGATGAATCTTGATGTTAATAGTTTCTGAATCTTGACCTTGATTTGTTCTCCGACTTCGTGTCTGGACTACCTGGGTGGTTGTTTGACATCTTTGGAGCCATGGGTGATGTGCAGATGATGAGGAACCAATTTGTCGTCTAGACCATGCATTTCCTCGTACGTCCAGGCGAAGACATCTTGATATTCTTTCAGCAGTTTTATCAGTCCCATCCATTCCTCCGGTGACAGTGCTGAGCTAATTAAAATTGGCCTTAGATCATCCTCTGTACCGATGTTGATCATTTCGAGATCATCAGTAGTGGAGTCAGTGCCATCTTGTAATTGTCGTGGAGCATCTTGAACCTCTTATTCGAGTGATGGTTCACTCCGACATGATTCTTCAGGGAGGGGAGACTCTTTATCGTTCTCTCCTGTTAATTGATAATCTTTGTGTCGACGGTAAATAATTATCCCTTTCGCATCATGACTAGTTATGAAAGTAGATACCTGAGTTGAGACCTGATCCTTAGGGCTCTTAATCGGTGTAGCAGACGACTTAATTGACTTGACGCCTGAGGACGATGGTTTATCCGTGACCTCTTCGATGGACTTCTAGATTGGGAGTGGGGTACTGTAAATATTGTTTGGAGGTTCGGGGATGTTCTTTTGAGACTCAAGGAATTAAGCATCATAGACCGGGGCGTAAGTAGATGATAAAGCCGCAATATGAACAATTTTGTTATTGATCAAAGCCTTCATGCATTGATGGTATGTTGAAGGAACCACTTTGTTATCATAGAGCCACGTCCGTCCGAGTATCATATGATAATCAGGGTCCTGTTCAATCACGTGAAATTTTTCATTTGATTGAATAGGCCCTACCTTCAAGTCTATGTATGCATATCCATATGTATGGATCTGGCTTCCCTCAAAACCTGTCATCAAGATGGGATGGCGAACGATCTTGCTCTGTGGGAACTTGGCCGCTTTGATATTCTTCATGGTGACAATATTCGTAGATGCGCTTGTATCAATGAGAGCCCTCTTGAATTCAGAGTCTTTGATAAAACCAGTTACGTATAGGGCTCAGTTATGTCCTTCATATGCCATGCGGTCCTCTTCTCCAAAAGTGATATTGTTGATCGAATGCTCAGACATCATGGAAATTTCTTCGACTGCTGGAGACAATGAAGCTATTTTCATATCTGATGATATCTGGTTGAACGCGGCAAACATGTCTCTAAGCTTCTCCCTAGAAAAGTGTAAGAGTTCACATAAGTTTTCGACTAACTGTGCTACAACCTGGTCCACCGGCTTCTCATAAGTAGTGAAGCTGTTGATTTGAGGGTCACTATATGACGAGTCAGTCCCCGGTGCTGGGACTTCTGAAGCGGAAATACTTCATAACTCGGATGTCAGTCTGATGAGAAAATCTAGTATGTGGTTCATTGTACTTTTCATCAAATCCATGTTCCTGGTCTAGATCTCCAGGACTCGCGCCAACTCAGTCAGAGTCGTGATTTCCCCGCCTTCCACGCCGTCAGATATAGCGTTGGGAGGAGGAACGTTGCCATTTGAAAGATTCTGGATCGGGTTTTAAGTAGTTGAATTAGTCCTAAGACCAACCATCTTTGTGATAATTGATATTGCAACCGAGAGAATGACCTCCCACTGTGGTCGCCAATATGTAGATGGGGTAAAACGAGTTGTTGGTTTTACGGAATTGAGGAGACGCCCATGCGGAGGGAACTCCTTAAACCGTGCGAATTATCAAACCTCACATAGATGCACTGCAAGAATGGAGTGCTTTGAATTCCAGAGATCAATCTGTAGTATTCCGGCCTAAACCAAGACAATGGCCGTTCCAGAGTAAATTCGGTCACCAAAGAGGATGGGTCGATCTGTAGGAGGGAAACTGAGAAATCTGTGAGATCAATGGTGATTGAGATTATAAGTGTGTTGTGTATTTTGTATAAGAAATTTCTGAATGATTGAATTTACTCAGTTGAGAGTGATTGCTCAGACGATGAGTTCGTGTAGACGTGTGTTGAATATTTATTACTAACCCATGGAATTCTGCTGGGAAGAACCATAAATTTAAGTAATGAAATATTATGAAAATATTGAATATTTTCCAAGGATTCAATTAATGAAAAATAAAAATAATATCTATCTCATAAGTCAATTTACAAAAAAGGTTTTAGTTGGTAACCGAGCAACAAGCTGGGCACCAACCCCTTTTTGAATAGTAATACCCAATCTGTAAAAAATAAAACTACCGAGACCACTACCAACATCATGACTAACTAAACAATTCTTCAGACGTTTGAAAAAACGAAATCGTGTCCTCACTAAGTTCTCCTAAGGTAGTAAAGGCTAGCACTCCCAAACCATAACCGTGCGAAGTACACTCATCCAAATATTTGGAACGTTTACGCGAAATAGCTTTGGAGATAGCTTGGCCTGGGACAAACGCATGAACACCATCACCAGTAAAGGGGGAGACTCCTGTGACATCCATACACACATCTTGGCCATTTTCCCAGTTGGGAACAAGGATATCAGCCGGACGTAAATCCTTGTTATTCTTAGACAACCCCAAATCCTTGTTAATGAATCTTTTGATTTTATGAATAATTAATTAATGGCTCTATACTAGTACGATCATCTAGGAGCATTAATTATTCAGGAATTGAGTGATATGAGCTTGTTGAAGCGTCATATTTCTTTTATATAGTTATGGAAAACATTGTTACATCCTGAAGACGTTATTGCTCTATACTAGCATGCAAGTTGTCTAGCAGCCATCCAATCCTTCGATTCTATATAGAAGTAATTTAATGAAATTGCTTAGTATTCATAAGATATGCCATTGCCTCAGCTGAGAGACTACATATCTACATATACTCTGAGATACAGTATTCTCAGTCATAGATTCTTGTGGCATGAGCTTTCATGCTTTCGATAAGATACATGAGCCTCAATACTCGTTTGATTGCTGGATCATGAGTACATACAATTATGGGTTTACGATTTTAGCCCTTGTCGAAAATCCACCATATACAACAACAAAGTTGTCGCTCACATTAATATAGGCAGAAACTAAGCTAAGAATAAGAGAAAGTGTTGTTGTCTCCATTGGCGACACTCGGGGCAGAAAACAAGAATGTTTTCTAAACTTGTTTTATTTAGATTTAGTTGCTGGTTGTTTCAAACTCTGTGTGTAGAGTTTGGTTGTACATACTTTTATTTGAGTCTTCAAGTTTATATATATTTTGCTTTAGTGTAAGCAATTTTCTTTGTTAATAAAGTTTTAGCTTTCAAAATGATTGGTGGATCAATCATGTAATGGTACATGGTCTTACTATGTGAGAGAAGTAATAAATGAAGGTGTTTTCGTTTATAAAATATTTTCTATTTATTTACGATATAAAGCTAGTTCATGAAGAAATGTTGCAATATCATACTTAGCCTACGTATGCAATAGTGAGAGAAGGTGAAAGCTAATAAGAAAAGCATAGGACAGGGGTCCTAGTTTATGTGATAGTGATGTTGTTGTTTGGGGTTGGGGTTGCAATATTGCACGATGACGGATGGGCAGTGATAGTGCAAGTAATACAACAAAAAATGAATTATTTTTTCAGAAAACATGAGTTAGGTAGAATTCATGGCCTAGTGAAAGGCACACTCTTTCCAGGCAATATAAGAATGTAGTTCAAAGGAATAGTTGCGGACATATTGGCTTTGAAGTCAATGCTTATGGAAAGCCAAATGGTTAGATTTATTATGTCTAAATATGGTTAGTCACCGTTGTGTATATGGGTTGTGCGACTCAATAGTTTTGCTTTAGCGAGTTAGGCAAAGCAAACTTACAAGTTTCTGTTTGGGTATGCAATATGGCCTAAAGTATCCATAGTTTATACTTAGCCACATTCATAGAAATGAATTCTTGAATGGTTTTTGCATATTTAGAATTTTTGAGGCATGAAGTGTAAGGTTCAGGGGATCTTATAAAAAGGGAACCCCTATGCACTTTGTGACGTGCTTAACGGAGGGCATAGAGGACAACAGTTCAAGGCATGTGCCATCAAAACTGATTGAAATAGAAGGCAAAGTCGTTATTTGTAAGTCCTTGTCATGTTGAGTTAGATGCAAACGACAAAGTCGGGAGAGAAAAGACTATGGCATGATCATAGTGGTCAATTGGGAAGAATCATTTTGTGCATACACTTAGGCGTAAATGATTCAAACGGAATCTAGGCCTAATTTGGAGGAATTGTCTAAGAAGAATTTCAAGTTTCCAATTAGGCATTGATGCATGATTTGAGTATAAGTTGAAGCGAAGTTCATAATGTCGAGACAAAGATCAAATGTATGAGGTCAATAAAAAGGTAGTAAAGCTAAGTGGTCCTGATGTTAAGGCATGAAAGTTGGCTAAGGACGTTTTGCAAAAAGCCAACAAAGATTGCTGAATTTCAGAGTGGTTTCTGAGAATGAATGCAGTGAAGATTTAAGACAAGTATAGTGTTTATACTGGCCCGCGTTCAATGAGGGCGTTGAACGAATTACGTAGGGGATGTCTATGACCGGTCAGGCTAGTGAACGACCAAGATAGATGATTACAACATAGCCTTCCTAGTCAGTGAACGGTCAAGATGACGCTACACTGTATAGATTAATAAGCGCTAAGATAATGGAACCCTGCAGGGCTATTGGAGCACATAGATATCTCTACAATGTAAGGATATTGGCCAAGTAATGAAGCTTATTGGACGACATAATGAAGCTTCATTGAGGAAAGGCAAGACAAGTCCAAATTGAAAAATGCAACATGCAATGTTGGCATTGAAGGATATCCATGGAATAGAGTTGGCCCAAACTCAAGGATGATACTAGAGTATAAAATAGGCCGAGTGTTGGTGTGATGGACCAAAAATTTATGGCTGGGCGCGCAGGCCATAACTTCCCTAGTGCGCCATGATGATGCAACAACCCGGGTCTTAAAGCTAGGAAAATGCATGTTCATTTGCCCTTGCAAGCATTCCCCTAGATCATGATGCAACTAACTTAGATTCCACACCTTTCTAACTTACCCTTTTTTTGCGAAAGGTTTAAAGCCTCGAAGGCTATGGACGATGCACCTTTAGATGCATCATTGGTTTTCGAGTCCATTGTAATATAGAACATGCCTTGAACTTACGCATAGGCCATTGCAGGCCTAATACCCCTCTTCACTTAGCTTAGACATTGCTGAGAGCATGCATTTATCTTTCTCGTTACAAGGGTGCATCAATCAGGCTCATGCCGTACTTCCCTTAGGCTTATGCAAGCTCTGCTAACTTGCATAATGATGTAGCATACTTCCCAGGCCTTTCCCAATGCGCCATTGGTACATGCCTACGACGAACGCCTTGATAAGAAGTATGAGCACCCAAGGAATATAATACAACTTTCCTCATAAAGTTTGGACACAATCATCTCTTGCGTCCAGCTACCGATCCGGATAATATGAGAGGCCAGTACGCCGCAATCATCTCGCAATTAGATGATATGAGAGAAAAAAAGTGCTGGACCGGCAATGCTGCAACTCGTTGCGGCTGCCTACGCACCCTTCCCTACTCAAAAGGGATCAAGCGCAAGTCATAGTTCATCTTCGAAGAGACATAAACTTAAGCCAACTCGTTTGCAAGGCCGTTGCCTAATAATAATAGTAATGGCCTAGTCCGTATAGGCCGTTGTGTCAAAATGCACAAAGGTTTCGTGTTATCTAGTCTGCAACATGGCATAGTGATTCCCAAGCATCAAAGGCTCTATTTGAAGGCTATGCATCTATAAATGAGGCTTACACATCATTTATACTCTTTTGTCTAAGCTATGAAGCTTACTCGGTGCATGGTATGCATATGCACCTTTAACCAACTACCCCTCCCTATATATATTTACTTGACATTTCTACAACTTAGGAAAGGGGAAAGGATTGACATTCACCAAGTACCATTTTTGAGGTGCTTGCTTCACTATTTATACCCATTGAAAATTATGTTCTGTAATTGTTAGAGCATAGCTTGGTTGAACCCACCAAACATTGGTATGTCAAGTTTGGTTGTCATATTTTAGTGAATCAAAACTCAATTAAAGAGTCGCTTGATTATGTAACTAGAGAAAACTTTGTATCGGTTAGACTAGAAAGATTAGGATTATGAGACACACAAATATTACTCGAAGACTTTAAGAATATGAAGAATTAACAAGCTACAATGACGACATCATCCTTCCTCTTGAGGTTAGTAATTTTTTGAATTGAACTGTTTCATTCCTAACGTATATTTTAGGTCGTGCTATATTGAAAACATAACTGCGAATCTATGAATAATTATACTCTATTAGTGCGACATGATCACATGATCATAGTGTTAAGGAATTAGAATACGAAGTATAACACTTATCTTTTGAACTTCGTATATAAGACATCGACATAATCATATGAATGCTATTGTGATTATGTGTATGGGTAAAGGTGAAGATTTCATCTTAGGAAACAATGCTTGCATTTGTTTAATGGAAGTACATTCATGAACTTGTTTATGAACCGAAATAGAAATCGCTAGGCTTATTGTTATTGTTATTCATTGCATATATTTGGATTACCAATATGTCTGAGTTAGTAGAACCGATCATAAATTGTTATATATCTTGGTAAAACTAGTCACAATGCCTGACTTATGTATTGGTATGACTTTTATTAGTGTAACCTATCCTAATTAATTACCTAAGATGGTATTATCGATATTTGTAATTGGTGTAACCGATCCTGGTAATTGGTATGACCAATCACAAAAGCGTATGCGTAATCGATCCTTGTAATTGGCATAACCGGTCCTGGTAATTGGTGTAACCGATCCTAGTGACTTGTGTAACCGATCACAAGTAATACCATGAGAATATGGTAACCTGTCCTGGTAATATATGTAACCGATACTGGTAACTGATGTAATCGGTCCCAGTAACCATATTAAGGTAGAACCGATACCTGTGTTTGGTAGAACCTTAAACCCATGGTTAGTGTATTGATATTTGATCAATCACATAGTTTTTCTTGGAATACTGATGAACCAAATCTAAACTTGTTTGGAAGTGTGGTATAATCGATTCCAAGATTGTATATATGAAAGAGGATTTACAAATAAAATGATGTCGACATACTTTGAACGTGTTCAATAACTCTTATCTTTTATTGTTCAAAGATATTTCTTAATTACTCAAGGAGATCCCGGACCGAAATAAATTAAGAATCTTTTAATTAAGGTTGTTAGTTTTATATGCTTTAAATTACCAGCAATTAAATGCATATCTCTAGAAAATAAAAATTGGTAATGTGCATTTACTAATTGGAGATTTTCTAGTGAGATTTTGGAAATATTGGACAAAGCATTTCCAGGAATTATTAAAAACGATTTGGGCATTTATTGCATATCTTAATAATATTCGGTTTTGGAAATTCCTTGGTGTCCAATTATCCTTGGTCTATAAATACCCAAGTTTTCATTTTGAGCAAACAATCCTAAAAGCTAGATAAACTTCATATTTTTGTTGTTTCTGGTGGAGGCGTCTATTCGGAGAGGAAAGTACCCTAATTAGGCGAAATATCTTATGACCGCTCGTTTAAATACTTCTGTGGAATCAAGAAGCGATCTACGAGTACCGTTGGTGGGAAACTGGATAATTGCAGATTATTTTTGTTTTCGATTGATTTGATTGACTAATGGTTGTTGAATTTTGATTGCACCTAGTATGTTTATTCTTGAGAATCTTCTCTTCTGATATAAGATTCACTCAAACTAGATCGAAGTATCAACGGGATCTTTAGAAATGTTTGTATATCTAAAGACATCTTATGATAATCAATTGTTAACAGACTCATTTCTATGCGTGATTGATCACAAGAGATTCTAGTGGCGTTGTGCATGTGTTTATTGAAGATTAAATAAGATTTGAAGACAAAGAAGATTTCTGATTTGGTTTTTATATATTTGGGTGTGTACAAACCTTGATCGGCTGGGATCCAACTAGAATCGGATTTATTTGATTTATTAGTTGTGTAAGATTGGCATCACCTTATATTTTCTTATTTGATTCTATAATTGATTACAAATATAAACTCTGTTACTTCGGTAGTTGTTGGATAGATTAATCTAACCAGGCAAATGAGTTTATTGGTTAAACAGAAGAGCCTTTTCTTATGCCTTGAGATATTTTCATCTAAAAGAATCAAGAGAGTTGTTACCAAACATATTTTTTGTTCCTTTACTGTTTAGAATACGATCCAAAGGAATTGTTCTAGTGCGTGCACTTATTGAATGTCAGAAGTGCAGGGATACTGAAGAAAATAGGTGAACTATAGGTTTATTTGCTTGGTCTCAACTATACGAAGTTTGTTAGATTTTGTATAGCGACTTAATTTTGAGAGTATTCAATTCTGGACTAGGTCCCGGGGTTTTTCTGCATTTTTGGTTTCCTCGTTAACAAGATCTTGCTATGTCTTTTACTTTTATATTTCCTCAATTATAATTGTTTATTATAATTAAAAGTAAAATACACAAACATTAACTCCTTATTACTTGATAGTGATCCTATAGAGTTTGGTTAAGTCCGAACCTATTGTCAAGTAATCACACTTTGATTGTTGTATTATCTCGATCTCGTATCCATAGACGATCACACAAAGTGGGAATACCGATTTGTAGTATTGTCTCGACTTTGTCCATAGACAATCACTTTCGGTAAGAGGACCTATAAGTGGATAATTTAAAGATTGTGGTGTATTTTGGTACCCTCGTATTTTCAATTGGTATTAGAGAAGGCAAACACGAAAAGATCTAACAATCTGTGTTTGGTGCGATCCAACCTATAAGAATTGAATCTGTGTCTGATTCAGTTAACGTTATGCAAGAGTATGAGTACTCAAATGTTGAAGATGTTACAATTTCATTAACTCATGATCCAGGAGTTACGAAAACATCTGAGTCTATCTCTGATGGAAAAGAAGATTTTGATAAAGAGTTGGTAAAACTCCTAAAGCCAATAAGATTTATGTCTACTCGAATGTTAATATTAAAGACAAAATCTAATCTTCTTAAGCATGAGATCGGAGAAAAAGACATTCAACTAAATACTCTAGCCAAAGAGAACATAGATCTCAATGTCAAACTAGAAGCCCTTGGTAAATCTCTTACTCAAGATCAAGAGACTCATCCGATGACTCTGACTAATGATTCTGTTATAATCTCATCTGATGAGGAAACCAAAATTCCTTGTTCGACTTTTATAGATTGTGACAACAAAAATTGTTTGATCACATATGAAACAGATCATGATGATGGTAGTCTAACTAACTACATCAAGCCAGAAGAGAATGAGAAACCATCTTCTACATCTACTGATGATCAAGGGAAATCTTGTCCAAAGGAATCTGTGAACCGATTTCATGAAAGAGATATTAAGGAATACAACCTTCAATCACTTGACATGAAACTTATACTTCTTCAAAATACAGTGGTAAAAGTATTAAAAGAAGTTTCTGGTATTAAAAAACTGAAAGATCATTCCTCAGTAGAAATATAGTATATACCCAAATCCGATAACGTCAACTCAAAAAAATCAGGGGTAAGAGTTGATAATCGGTTCTGGAAAAAGGTTCCTCCTCACTCATGTCGAAGTAGTCCTTTCCCTAATGAAAAAAAATTACCAAAAAAAAAAAAAAAATCTCTGCCAAGGAAATAATCACGAATTTCTGATAATTGTTTCAAATAATCATACTGATGTACATCATAAGGAAATCCTTAGAATGAGAAAATCTTATGAAAATCCCATCGACAGAATTAAGAGAGATTTATCTATCTCTGAAAATTCTCACATCAGTACTACTTCTCCACATGATCATACCTTTAGATCAAGGAAGGATCATCTTCTTTGGAGAAAATACTTTGGGAAGAAATTTCCAAAGAAGAACATGAACTATGTTTTTGATACTTACTGTAATCAAGAATAGGCTTACTCCTAGTTATATGGAGACTGTGCACTCTCATCCTAGTTTGTACTCATAACTATGCACATAAAAAAAGAGCACAATTTCTTTTAATTTGTGTTTTGTATCAGAAAATTATGTGACAATCTCTGGATAACTGCGAATCCATTTTTGTTCTAGTTTACCGTGATCTTCCAAAAATAGGTTTTATTTGAAATATTCGAATTTTAATAAACTTTCCAGCATGAGAAGTTCGAACAAAGGGAACAAAATATATTTTGTTTATATTTTCTGTCCGAAAAATGTCTCTTCTTAAGAGAAATAGTCTCTTGATTGTATTAAGAAACCCTGATTGATCCTTATTTAAATACCTAGCATGCCTCCAATAACTCGCAGTATTACAAAGGTCAATAAGGAGGAAGCTCAAAAGGTTAAGGATTGTCAAGGAATCAATACAGAAAAGAAGAAAAAAAACATATCAAAAATCATGTCTGATTATGATTCTGATAGTTCTGTTGGCTTACAACCTTAAAGATCCAACAAAGACCAAGTGGATACGTTCTGATAGTATGATTGACTAAATCCAAGGTTTGAAGAACTAAGAACCAACCTCATAATGACGACCCGTCATCAAGATTGGATCAAGGATAAATTGAAGAAACAAAAGTTGATCTTGTGGGTATGAAGGTTCAAGTTGAAAAATTTGAGAAACAGGAAGTGGTTGCAGACAAGTCCCTCAAGACATGCTTCAAGAGTTTGAACACTGAAGAAACTTCAGTGAACAATAAGAGCACCACTAGAGATTAAGTTATAAGCTGTAATACTTAATCCAAAAAAATAAACATCAGTTTTTGATTATTTCAATAATTGTATAAGGTTTATTGCTGAATAAAACTATCTATTATTTATGAATAAAATTATTATTTTATAATTTTTCTTGTAATAGTTTTTCCGATTACATAGCCTATGCTTGAATGCTTTATATTATTGTTATGTGTTTATGGGATGTTTAATTTCAGTTTTCTTAACCTTAATATTCGATCTCATATGTGTGAACCCTTATGGTTTGCGTGGATTTTTAATTTAGCGGGATTAATTTCTAGCCCATATTGGTAGGCTTTATCAAAGGATCATAAGGTGTTCTGATTGAAACTCATATGTAAAAATTCACAATGTGTTGATCAATTTGTGTTTACATGAGTTGTGTTTAGAATAAATATATGTGTTTCGGGTTTTCAACTTTTCCTATTGGGACGCGTTAGTTAAAACCGATTCAACCCTTCTCTGGTAAAGGTTACTCTTTGTTGTTGTTCTTGCGAGAGGATAACAACATGACAAGGGGGGGGGGGGGTCTAACTTGAACTTGCGCTTAATGATATATCTTTCTGGGGAGAAGAGGATGCAGAATCCGAGGTAATGAATTTGTTAGTTAATCATTTTCCTGTTTAAGAAAAACATGATTTTATTGCATATATTTTGCTTTTACTTAACAAAATTCGGTACAATTGATGTTTATTCCATTATGTGTGTATGGATGTGTGTGTGTGTGTGATTCAATTATTTCCAGTTAAGAAGAACTGGTTTGACATCTTTCTTTATTGTTTGGTATCAATTGTTTTTGGCTTAACGAAATTTCGGTGCAATTGCGGTGCTTTAATGTCTATGTTTGTTTCAATTGCTTCCAGTTAAGAGAAATAATTGTGCAAGTCAATTTACTTGGTTTGTATGTATTGTTTATGGCTTAACAAAATACAAGATCATTTGTTTAGTCCAATTCGATTCCGGATAACAGAAACTAAGTTAATTCTGATCTTAGTTAGACTAATCAAAGTAAAGAATTCGATTGTTCTAGTCTAATCGAATGCCTTGACAAGAAATATAAGATAACTAACCTAGTACTTGTCTTTTCTAAAGTGTAAGGTCTGAGTTATTGTCTGAATAATTAGAGCATGATGAGAAAAATAAAGTTAATTCTGATCTTTATTTTGGTCTTATCGAAATACGCGATTGTATTTGTGCAATCGGTTTAGCAAGGGAACTAAGTTTCTTAGTCAATTTTTAAACTATTAGGGAAAATTTCTTTGGTCAATTGTTTCCTTGATAACATATTAAAACCAAATTACTTATAGTTTCGGTTTTGATATTGGTTATCTAAAATGGTATGTGAAACCTTCGTGCTTAACTCTTATAGGTTGTACAAGTCTTTTAGATTTGTAAGATCCTTTCGGTTTGACCTTTATTTGCTCGAACCTTTGTCATTTTGTGACAAAAGGGGAGCAAAATATCATATTTCTATTGTAGTTATTGTA
>JAJJWX010005152.1:0-2500 GCA_023529315.1 Papaver bracteatum
TAGAAATGCGATTAATACATATATAGGGAAGGGACGTTGGCTTGAGCTTGAAAAATAAAGTTGGTCCCAAATCTCGTTGGGAGTGCATGGCAACGTATATTGGCCACTTTCGAAGCAAAAAATTGCTTGGTCATACTCGAAATCGCATCACTAGACACTTGACGGCTCGAATGCACGGCCAAGATGGCCGGAAGCTGCAAGCTGGCCGGGTCCTGGTGCAGCCATCATGGCCGGGCTGAAAGCTGCGAACGCTCAAGAAGCTTCATTCTTCCAAGCCGCAAGCCGGCTTTGGACGGTGAAGCTTCATTCTTGCAATTTGCAAGTTGTCGGAACACGATGAAGCTTCACTAAGGCATTCCCTTGGCGAGATCCGGCCTTGGGGAGTTGATGAATGATTTTTCCTACCCTAAACTCACTTGTAGAAATGCGATTAATACATATATAGGGAAGGGACGTTGGCTTGAGCTTGAAAAATAAAGTTGGTCCCAAATCTCGTTGGGAGTGCATGGCAAATATATTGGCCACTTTCGAAGCAAAAAATTGCTTGGTCATACTCGAAATCGCATCACTAGACACTTGACGGCTCGAATGCACGGCCAAGATGGCCGGAAGCTGCAAGCTGGCCGGGTCCTGGTGCAGCCATCATGGCCGGGCTGAAAGCTGCGAACGCTCAAGAAGCTTCATTCTTCCAAGCCGCAAGCCGGCTTTGGACGGTGAAGCTTCATTCTTGCAATTTGCAAGTTGACGGAACACGATGAAGCTTCACTAAGGCATTCCCTTGGCGAGATCCGGCCTTGGGGAGTTGATGAATGATTTTTCCTACCCTAAACTCACTTGTAGAAATGCGATTAATACATATATAGGGAAGGGACGTTGGCTTGAGCTTGAAAAATAAAGTTGGTCCCAAATCTCGTTGGGAGTGCATGGCAACGTATATTGGCCACTTTCGAAGCAAAAAATTGCTTGGTCATACTCGAAATCGCATCACTAGACACTTGACGGCTCGAATGCACGGCCAAGATGGCCGGAAGCTGCAAGCTGGCTGGTCCTGGTGCAGCCATCATGGCCGGCCAAGATGGCCGGAAGCAAGAAGCTTCATTCTTCCAAGCTGCAAGCTGGCCGTGGTCCTGGTGCAGCCATCATGGCCGGGCTTGATGAATGATTTTTCCTACCCTAAACTGCGAACGCGTTCAGCTTGAAGCTTCATTCTTCCAAGCCGCAAGCCGGCTTTGGACGGTGAAGCTTCATTCTTGCAATTTGCAAGTTGACGGAACACGATGAAGCTTCACTAAGGCATTCCCTTGGCGAGATCCGGCCTTGGGGAGTTGATGAATGATTTTTCCTGAAAACCCTAAACTCACTTGTAGAAATGCGATTAATACATATATAGGGAAGGGACGTTGGCTTGAGCTTGAAAAATAAAGTTGGTCCCAAATCTCGTTGGGAGTGCATGGCAACGTATATTGGCCACTTTCGAAGCAAAAAATTGCTTGGTCATACTCGAAATCGCATCACTAGACACTTGACGGCTCGAATGCACGGCCAAGATGGCCGGAAGCTGCAAGCTGGCCGGGTCCTGGTGCAGCCATCATGGCCGGGCTGAAAGCTGCGAACGCTCAAGAAACGCTCAAGCAAGCTTCATTCTTCCAAGCCGCAAGCCGGCTTTGGACGGTGAAGCTTCATTCTTGCAATTTGCAAGTTGTCGGAACACGATGAAGCTTCACTAAGGCATTCCTTTGGCGAGATCCGGCCTCGGGGAGTTGATGAATGATTTTTTTCCTACCCTAGTCTCACTTGTAGAAATGCGAATAAAACATATATAGGGAAGGGACGTTGGTTGGGAATACTAGTTGGCTTGGCATCATTTGGCTCATCTTCATGAGCCAATTGTGTAAGGCCCCAGCTCAGTGAAGCTTTGCTCTTGCAATTTGCAAGTTTGGCCAAGCAGGTGAAGCTTCACTACTCAAAGATGCGAGCCGGCCTAGCACGATGAAGCTTCATTCTTACAAGCTGGAAGTTGGTCGATCATAATGAAGCTTCATTTGGGAATTGGCTCTGCGAGATCCGGCCTCGGGGAGTTGATGAATGATTTTTCCTACCCTATTCTCACTTGTAGAAATGCGAATAAAACATATATAGGGAAGGGACGTTGGTTGGGAATACGAGTTGGCTTGGCATCATTTGGCTCATCTTCATGAGCCAATTGTGTAAGGCCCCAGCTCAGTGAAGCTTTGCTCTTGCAATTTGCAAGTTTGGCCAAGCAGGTGAAGCTTCACTACTCAAAGTTGCGAGCCGGCCTAGCACGATGAAGCTTCATTCTTACAAGCTGGAAGTTGGTCGATCATAATGAAGCTTCATTTGGGAATTGGCTCTGCGAGATCCGGCCTCGGGGAGTTGATGAATGATTTTTCCTACCCTAGTCTCACTTGTAGAAATGCGAATAAAACATATATAGGGAAGGGACGTTGGTTGGGAATACTAGTTGGCTTGGCATCATTTG
>JAJJWX010005152.1:12500-17500 GCA_023529315.1 Papaver bracteatum
ACTTTCGAAGCAAAAAATTGCTTGGTCATACTCGAAATCGCATCACTAGACACTTGACGGCTCGAATGCACGGCCAAGATGGCCGGAAGCTGCAAGCTGGCCGGGTCCTGGTGCAGCCATCATGGCCATCATGGCCGGGCTGAAAAGCAAAGAACGCTTCAAGAAGCTTCATTCTTCCAAGCCGCAAGCCGGCGTTGGACGGTGAAGCTTCATTCTTGCAATTTGCAAGAATGAAGCTTCACTAAAGGCATTCCCTTGGCGAGATCCGGCCTTGGGGAGTTGATGAATGATTTTTCCTACCCTAAACTCACTTGTAGAAATGCGATTAATACATATATAGGGAAGGGACGTTGGCTTGAGCTTGAAAAATAAAGTTGGTCCCAAATCTCGTTGGGAGTGCATGGCAACGTATATTGGCCACTTTCGAAGCAAAAAATTGCTTGGTCATACTCGAAATCGCATCACTAGACACTTGACGGCTCGAATGCACGGCCAAGATGGCCGGAAGCTGCAAGCTGGCCGGGTCCTGGTGCAGCCATCATGGCCGGGCTGAAAGCTGCGAACGCTCAAGAAGCTTCATTCTTCCAAGCCGCAAGCCGGCTTTGGACGGTGAAGCTTCATTCTTGCAATTTGCAAGTTGTCGGAACACGATGAAGCTTCACTAAGGCATTCCCTTGGCGAGATCCGGCCTTGGGGAGTTGATGAATTTTTTCCTAAACCCTAAACTCACTTGTAGAAATGCGATTAATACATATATAGGGAAGGGACGTTGGCTTGAGCTTGAAAAATAAAGTTGGTCCCAAATCTGGTTGGGAGTGCATGGCAATATATTGGCCACTTTCGAAGCAAAAAATTGCTTGGTCATACTCGAAATCGCATCACTAGACACTTGACGGCTCGAATGCACGGCCAAGATGGCCGGAAGCTGCAAGATGGCCGGAAGCTGCAAGCTGGCCGGGTCCTGGTGCAGCCATCATGGCCGGGCTGAAAGCTGCGAACGCTCAAGAAGCTTCATTCTTCCAAGCCGCAAGCCGGCTTTGGACGGTGAAGCTTCATTCTTGCAATTTGCAAGTTGTCGGAACACGATGAAGCTTCACTAAGGCATTCCCTTGGCGAGATCCGGCCTTGGGGAGTTGATGAATGATTTTTCCTACCCTAAACTCACTTGTAGAAATTGATGAATGATTTTTCCTACCCTAAACTCACTTGTAGAAATGCGATTAATACATATATAGGGAAGGGACGTTGGCTTGAGCTTGAAAAATAAAGTTGGTCCCAAATCTCGTTGGGAGTGCATGGCAACGTATATTGGCCACTTTCGAAGCAAAAAATTGCTTGGTCATACTCGAAATCGCATCACTAGACACTTGATGGCTCGAATGCACGGCCAAGATGGCCGGAAGCTGCAAGCTGGCCGGGTCCTGGTGCAGCCATCATGGCCGGGCTGAAAGCTGCGAACGCTCAAGAAGCTTCATTCTTCCAAGCCGCAAGCCGGCTTTGGACGGTGAAGCTTCATTCTTGCAATTTGCAAGTTGTCGGAACACGATGAAGCTTCACTAAGGCATTCCCTTGGCGAGATCCGGCCTTGGGGAGTTGATGAATGATTTTTCCTACCCTAAACTCACTTGTAGAAATGCGATTAATACATATATAGGGAAGGGACGTTGGCTTGAGCTTGAAAAATAAAGTTGGTCCCAAATCTCTTGAAAAATAAAGTTGGTCCCAAATCTCGTTGGGAGTGCATGGCAATATTATATTGGCCACTCGAAAAAAATTGGTCATACTCGAAATCGCATCACATAGACGAAATCGCATCACTAGACACGGCCAAGATGGCTCGAATGGTCCTGGTGCAGCCAAGATGGCCGGAAGCTGCAAGCTGGCCGGGTCCTGGTGCAGCCATCATGGCCGGGCTGAAAGCTGCGAACGCTCAAGAAGCTTCATTCTTGCAATTTGCAAGTTGTCGGAACACGATGAAGCTTCACTAAGGCATTCCCTTGGCGAGATCCGGCCTTGGGGAGTTGATGAATGATTTTTCCTACCTAAACTCACTTGTAGAAATGCGATTAATACATATATAGGGAAGGGACGTTGGCTTGAGCTTGAAAAATAAAGTTGGTCCCAAATCTCGTTGGGAGTGCATGGCAACGTATATTGGCCACTTTCGAAGCAAAAAATTTGCTTGGTCATACTCGAAATCGCATCACTAGACACTTGACTCGAATGCTCGAATGCAAGATGGCCAAGATGGCCGGAAGCTGCAAGCCTGGCCGGGTCCTGGTGCAGCCATCATGGCCGGGCTGAAAGCTGCGAACGCTCAAGAAGCTTCATTCTTCCAAGCCGCAAGCCGGCTTTGGACGGTGAAGCTTCATTCTTGCAATTTGCAAGTTGTCGGAACACGATGAAGCTTCACTAAGGCATTCCCTTGGCGAGATCCGGCCTTGGGGAGTTGATGAATGATTTTTCCTACCCTAAACTCACTTGTAGAAATGCGATTAATACATATATAGGGAAGGGACGTTGGCTTGAGCTTGAAAAATAAAGTTGGTCCCAAATCTCGTTGGGAGTGCATGGCAACGTATATTGGCCACTTTCGAAGCAAAAAATTGCTTGGTCATACTCGAAATCGCATCACTAGACACTTGACGGCTCGAATGCACGGCCAAGATGGCCGGAAGCTGCAAGCTGGCCGGGTCCTGGTGCAGCCATCTGGCTGCCATGCAGCCATCATGGCCGGGCTGAAAGCTTCGAACGCTCAAGAAGCTTCATTCTTCCAAGCCGCAAGCCGGCTTTGGACGGTGAAGCTTCATTCTTGCAATTTGCAAGTTGTCGGAACACGATGAAGCTTCACTAAGGCATTCCCTTGGCGAGATCCGGCCTTGGGGAGTTGATGAATGATTTTTCCTACCCTAAACTCACTTGTAGAAATGCGATTAATACATATATAGGGAAGGGACGTTGGCTTGAGCTTGAAAAATAAAGTTGGTCCCAAATCTCGTTGGGAGTGCATGGCAACGTATATTGGCCACTTTCGAAGCAAAAAATTGCTTGGTCATACTCGAAATCGCATCACTAGACACTTGACGGCTCGAATGCACGGCCAAGATGGCCGGAAGCTGCAAGCTGGCCGGGTCCTGGTGCAGCCATCATGGCCGGGCTGAAAGCTGCGAACGCTCAAGAAGCTTCATTCTTCCAAGCCGCAAGCGGCTTTGGACGGTGAAGCTTCATTCTTGCAATTTGCAAGTTGTCGGAACACGATGAAGCTTCACTAAGGCATTCCCTTGGCGAGATCCGGCCTTGGGGAGTTGATGAATGATTTTTCCTACCCTAAACTCACTTGTAGAAATGCGATTAAACATATATAGGGAAGGGACGTTGGTTGGGAAAAATAAAGTTGGTCACAAATCTCGTTGGGAGTGCATCAATTGGCCACTTTCGTATATTGGCTCATCTTCAAGCCAATTTGGCATGCTTGGTCATCCTGAAATGCATCACTTGCTCTTGACGGCTGCGAATGTTTGGCCAAGATGGCCGGAAGCTGCAAGCTACGGGTCAAAGCCATCATGGCCGGGCTGAAATCTGCTAACGAAGAAGCTTCATTCTTCCAAGCCGCAAGCCCGCTTTGGACGGTGAAGCTTCATTCTTGCAAATTGCAAGAATGAAGCTTCACTAAGGCATTCCCTTGGCGAGATCCGGCCTTGGGGAGTTGATGAATGATTTTTCCTACCCTAAACTCATGAAATGATACATTTTTATAGGGAACCCTAAACTCACTTGTAGAAATGCGAATAAAACATATATAGGGAAGGGACGTTGGTTGGGGGAAAAATAAAGTTGGCCAAATCATCATTGGGAGGCATCATATTCACTTTGAAAGCAAAAAATTGCTTGGTCATGCTCGAAATCTCAGTGAAGCTTCACTTGAAGCTTTTGCTTGCAATTGGCAAGATGGCCGGAAGCTGCAAGCTGGCCGGGGGCGGGTGCAGCCATCATGGCCGGGCTGAAAGCTGCGAACGCTCAAGAAGCTTCATTCTTCCAACAAGCTCTTGCCGGCTTTGGACGGTGAAGCTTCATTCTTGCAATTTGCAAGTTGTCGGAACACGATGAAGCTTCACTAAGGCATTCCTTTGGCGAGATCCGGCCTCGGGGAGTTGATGAATGATTTTTCCTACCCTAGTCTCACTTGTAGAAATGCGAATAAAACATATATAGGGAAGGGACGTTGGTTGGGAATACTAGTTGGCTTGGCATCATTTGGCTCATCTTCATGAGCCAATTGTGTAAGGCCCCAGCTCAGTGAAGCTTTGCTCTTGCAATTTGCAAGTTTGGCCAAGCAGGTGAAGCTTCACTACTCAAAGATGCGAGCCGGCCTAGCACGATGAAGCTTCATTCTTACAAGCTGGAAGTTGGTCGATCATAATGAAGCTTCATTTGGGAATTGGCTCTGCGAGATCCGGCCTCGGGGAGTTGATGAATGATTTTTCCTACCCTATTCTCACTTGTAGAAATGCGAATAAAACATATATAGGGAAGGGACGTTGGTTGGGAATACGAGTTGGCTTGGCATCATTTGGCTCATCTTCATGAGCCAATTGTGTAAGGCCCCAGCTCAGTGAAGCTTTGCTCTTGCAATTTGCAAGTTTGGCCAAGCAGGTGAAGCTTCACTACTCAAAGTTGCGAGCCGGCCTAGCACGATGAAGCTTCATTCTTACAAGCTGGAAGTTGGTCGATCGATCATAATGAAGCTTCATTTGGGAATTGGCTCTGCGAGATCCGGCCTCGGGGAGTTGATGAATGATTTTTCCTACCCTAGTCTCACTTGTAGAAATGCGAATAAAACATATATAGGGAAGGGACGTTGGTTGGGAATACTAGTTGGCTTGGCATCATTTGGCTCATCTTCATGAGCCAATTGTGTAAGGCCCCAGCTCAGTGAAGCTTTGCTCTTGCAATTTGCAAGTTTGGCCAAGAAGGTGAAGCTTCACTACTCAAAGATGCGA
>JAJJWX010005152.1:27500-30000 GCA_023529315.1 Papaver bracteatum
GGAAGCTGCAAGCTGGCCGGGTCCTGGTGCAGCCATCATGGCCGGGCTGAAAGCTGCGAACGCTCAAGAAGCTTCATTCTTCCAAGCCGCAAGCCGGCTTTGGACGGTGAAGCTTCATTCTTGCAATTTGCAAGTTGTCGGAACACGATGAAGCTTCACTAAGGCATTCCCTTGGCGAGATCCGGCCTTGGGGAGTTGATGAATGATTTTTCCTACCCTAAACTCACTTGTAGAAATGCGATTAATAATATATAGGGAAGGGACGTTGGCTTGAGCTTGAAAAATAAAGTTGGTCCCAAATCTCGTTGGGAGTGCATGGCAACGTATATTGGCCACTTTCGAAGCAAAAAAAAAACTCGAAATCGCATCACTAGTTGGGCTCGAATCCCAAATCAGCCATCATGGTTGGGAGCTTCATTCTTGCATGGCAACGCAATATTGGATGAAGCTTCACTAAGGCATTCCCTTGGCGAGATCCGGCTTGGGGAGTTGAAAAAAATTGCTTGGCTTCATAGTTGGTCCCAAATCGCATCACTAGACACTTGATCGCATCACTAGCTCGGAATGCACGGCCAAGATGGCCGGAAGCTGCAAGCTGGCCGGGTCCTGGTGCAGCCATCATGGCCGGGCTGAAAGCTGCGAACGCTCAAGAAGCTTCATTCTTCCAAGCCGCAAGCCGGCTTTGGACGGTGAAGCTTCATTCTTGCAATTTGCAAGTTGTCGGAACACGATGAAGCTTCACTAAGGCATTCCCTTGGCGAGATCCGGCCTTGGGGAGTTGATGAATGATTTTTCCCTAAACTCCCTAAACTCACTTGTAGAAATGCGATTAATACATATATAGGGAAGGGACGTTGGCTTGGGAAAAATAAAGTTGGTCCCAAATCTCGTTGGTTGGGAATACTCGAAGCAAAAAATTGCTTGGTCATACTGAAATCGCATCACTTTGGCGAATCTTCAAGATGAGCCAAGCTGGCCGGGTCCCGCAATTGGTGCAGTTGAGAAGCTGCGAACGCTCAAGAAGCTTCATTCTTCAATGAAGCTTTGCTCTTGCAAGTTTCGGAACACGATGAAGCAAGTTTGGCGAGATCCGGCCTCGGGGAGTTGATGAATGATTTTTCCTACCCTAGTCTCACTTGTAGAAATGCGAATAAAACATATATAGCACGATGAAGCTTCATTCTTACAAGCTGGAAGTTGTTCGATCATAATGAAGCTTCATTTGGGAATTGGCTCTGCGAGATCCGGCCTCGGGGAGTTGATGAATGATTTTTCCTACCCTATTCTCACTTGTAGAAATGCGATAAAAAAATATATATAGGGAAGGGACGTTGGTTGGGAATACGAGTTGGCTTGGCATCATTTGGCTCATCTTCATGAGCCAATTGTGTAAGGCCCCAGCTCAGTGAAGCTTTGCTCTTGCAATTTGCAAGTTTGGCCAAGCAGGTGAAGCTTCACTACTCAAAGTTGCGAGCCGGCCTAGCACGATGAAGCTTCATTCTTACAAGCTGGAAGTTGGTCGATCATAATGAAGCTTCATTTGGGAATTGGCTCTGCGAGATCCGGCCTCGGGGAGTTGATGAATGATTTTTCCTACCCTAGTCTCACTTGTAGAAATGCGAATAAAACATATATAGGGAAGGGACGTTGGTTGGGAATACTAGTTGGCTTGGCATCATTTGGCTCATCTTCATGAGCCAATTGTGTAGGCAAGCCCCAGCTCAGTGAAGCTTTGCTCTTGCAATTTGCAAGTTTGGCCAAGCAGGTGAAGCTTCACTACTCAAAGATGCGAGCCGGCCTAGCACGATGAAGCTTCATTCTTACAAGCTGGATGTTGGTCGATCATAATGAAGCTTCATTTGGGAATTGGCTCTGCGAGATCCGGCCTCGGGGAGTTGATGAATGATTTTTCCTACCCTATTCTCACTTGTAGAAATGCGAATAAAACATATATAGGGAAGGGACGTTGGTTGGGAATACGAGTTGGCTTGGCATCATTTGGCTCATCTTCATGAGCCAATTGTGTAAGGCCCCAGCTCAGTGAAGCTTTGCTCTTGCAATTTGCAAGTTTGGCCAAGCAGGTGAAGCTTCACTACTCAAAGTTGCGAGCCGGCCTAGCACGATGAAGCTTCATTCTTACAAGCTGGAAGTTGGTCGATCATAATGAAGCTTCATTTGTGGATTGGCTCTGCGAGATCCGGCCTCGGGGAGTTGATGAATGATTTTTCCTACCCTAGTCTCACTTGTAGAAATGCGAATAAAACATATATAGGGAAGGGACGTTGGTTGGGAATACTAGTTGGCTTGGCATCAGTTGGCTCATCTCATGCGCCAATTGTGTAAATCCGTGAACAAGATTCGCATGCTTGGGTTTTTCCCTTGCAAACGGGAAGGAAATCGTTGGTCATTGCAGCGTGTTTGGGTTTTTCCCTTGCAAGATTGGCTTGCTAAGACGGGAAGGAAATCGTTGGTCAAAATATATCAGTTTTTTCACGCCAAT